>CAUYQU010013227.1:0-67500 GCA_963574635.1 Cheracebus regulus | reverse complement strand
CGAGGTTTCACCATGTTGGCCAGGATGGTCTTGATCTCGTGACCTCGTGACCCACCCGTCTCGGCCTCCCAAAGTGCTGGGATTACAGGCATGAGCCACCGTGCCTGGCCATAAAATGTTCTAAAAAACAAGAAGGAATTAAATGCTAGGTAGGAACACAGCATGACTCTGTACTGTGAGGCAATGAAAGCAGATTGGTTCTGATGGCAGGGAACGAAACGCAGTAGCAACTAAGAAGATAATGAAGACTGAAAATGTTTAAGGAGAAGAGAATATAAGGAAAGGCATTTGGGTAGAGAACATTTTGTTTTTGAGACAGAGTCTCACTCCGAGGTAGAGAGACACTGAGTGAGACACAGTGGTGCCATAATCATGGCTCACTGTAGCCTTGACCCCCTGGGCTCAAGTGATCTTCCCTCCCAAGCAGCTGGCACTGCAAGCATTTACCACCATGCCCGGCTAATTTTTTTATTTTTTATTTTTGTAGAGATGGGGGTCTCTCTATGTTGCCCAGGCTGGTCTCAAACTCCAGACCTCAAGCAATACTGCTGCCTTGGCCTCTCAAAATGTTGGGATTATAGGCATGAGCTACTGCACCAGGCCAGATCATGGACTCCTGATAAGGAGTTTGAATTATTATTATTATTGAGACGGAGTCTCACTTGCTCTATCACCCAGGCTAGAGTGCAGTGGTGTGATCTCGGCTCACTGCAACCTCCACCTCCTGGGTTGAAGCGATTCTCCTGCCTCAGCCTCCCGAGTAGCTGGCATGTACCACCACGCCCAGCTAATCTTTTTTTTTTTTGGTAGAGATGGGGTTTCACCATGTTGGCCAGGCTGGTGTCAAACTCCTGACCTCAAGTGATCTGCCCACCTTGGCCTCCCAAAGTGCTGGGATTACAGGTGTGAGCCACCACACCTGGCCAGGAGTCTGAATTCTAATCTGTTAGGAAACATGGAGCTCTTGCAAGCACATCAGGCAGCAATGAGGCTAGCCATGCAGGCCCTCTGCCAGGCATCATACCCCTTTGCCCCATCTTTTCCCTCCCAGTATCCCCTTCCAGGAACTAAGTCCTCAGGCCCTTCCTCTGGCTCACGTTGGGCAGTGGGTGCCAGGCTTCCCTGGGGCCGGAATGAAGCATCCACACGGGCACATATCCCAGAACTGAAGACAGAGCTGCCACAAGCACGGGACCAGAGTGGGGCACAGGCCTGGGGACGGGGGAAACAGTCACTCCCAGGCTTAGGAGGGCACCCTCAGGACACGCTCCCAGTCGAAGGAGGCATGAAGACCACTCCCTGACATTTCCTACCTTGCTTTCTAGGGTTTTTAACCCCTTGACCTCCCCTCCCCCCGCCGCTACAGGCCATGTTCCCTTACCACACTGCTCTCTTCTGCTATGGACCTTCAGAGAGACACTGCAACCACCCTTTCCTTAGCTCACCATGAATCCCCCATCACCATCTGTCTCTAACAGAGACATCCCCAGGTGCATATTCACAGCAGAATGAGATGAATTTCCCAGTTGATAGTCACCTGGTTGGAAGGAGGTGGAAGAAAATGAGATCATGGGGTCATAGATGGGACACTTGAATAGATGTGATTTTGGAGGAGAATAAGCAGGGATTGGTACTAGATTGGGGACAGGGAGTATGTGAATTTTAGGGGTGAAGAAGCTGAGGTTTAGCGGGTTGAAGCTTCTAGGGTATCAAGGTCAGGGGTTAGGAGGAGAAGGGTCAGGCACCTTACCTAAGTGGCCCTTGGCACATGGGGCACTGTGGGCCCCCCCTACAGGACAGCGATAAACGTCCCCCCTCCGGTCACCTGAAGGCCCGTCCCAGGGGGCGCCCACCAGCATCCTGGGAGGAGGATGTGAATATAAGCACAGGGCGAACGTGACCTTTGACACAGGCCAAAGGGAAGGAGCGTGGAGGTGCCGTGCAGAGCCCCCGCCACTTCCAAAAGGCCGGACGAGTTCCGAGTCCCGTCCACCTCGCCTCCCTCTGTGAGCGCTACGGTAGGCCCAATCCCACGGCACTCCGGTTTCTTCCTCACCATCGCTGTCCACCCCCAACATGCTGTAAGACGCTGTATCCAAATTCCGCTTCTGGCGGCCCTGGGAATAGGCGTGGGTGACGTTCATCCAGGTTAAAGGGGGAGCTGAGACCTGTGGGACCAGGATCATAGGGTTAGCATGAGGTTGTGAACGACTAGAGGCACAGCCAGAGGGAAGCTGTGAGGGAATGTCTTAATCTCAATCTGTCTGCCTGCTTTTTCACTCACAAGCTTTTCTGGCCTCTCTCAGAGTCATGCACTCAGAGCCCCAGGCAAAGACGGTCCCCTTCCTGTGTCTGTCTGCCATGCTGATGCACAGCTGGATTTCCATTCCCACCCCTGAAACTTCATTCACAGACATGTCTAAAAAGGTCAAGTTACTCTTTCCACATCACTCCTCCTACACACCCTCCTCAACAAACTGTGAGGTCAAAAGAGGGAGGGGGCCTTTCTGTAGCCCTAGAACAACCACTGCTTCCAATTCTCCCCAGATGAAAGGAGGCTAAGGAGCACGGCATGCCTGGCTCTCTCCTCTCTTCCTGACTCCCAGTGTCGCTGTCACACTCTCACTGTCTTTCTCCAATGCCTTGGAAATCTCTACTGTCATTAACTGGGTGGGGCCACCCGCCTGCCCACACAGCGTGCCATCCATCCTTGCCAAGGGTCCCGTCACCCCAGCGTTTCCCACAACCTGCTTCCTTTTTAACTCATCTACTCTCCCAACTACCTCCCCAGTTTCCTCAGCCTTCAGCCCACTCTAAAGGTGGCCCCTCCTGGCTGATCTTCCCTTTTGACCCCAATGCCTTTAAAACCAGAGCTGGTATTTTAGGAAGCAACGATTACAGGGTACTGCCAAGGGAGAATGCCAGCCCTCTTGTCCTTCCCACGGTTCTTTCCCCAACGGTGTCTTGCTCGTTACTTCTAAGCAACCGCCTCAGGCTACCCCTCACCCCCACCCCCACACCATTACCCGTGGCTATAGCTTTATCCCAAACCATGCTCATTTGCAGAAAGGTGTTTTGTATGCGAGCAGTTTTGCATCCAAAAAACTGGCAGGGCTGTATGACCAGAAACTGCAGCTTATTGGTTAGATGAACCCAGAGTTCTGACCACATAGTTAGTCAGTTATGCTTCAGGCCCCAGGGACCACCAAGGGTAAGGAGAAGTTAGGGAGGGGATAATAGGAATCAGGCTAGCCACGTGGAAGGTCACATCTCATTTCTTTTTCATCTTCTTGCTCCCACAGGGCTTGGGATGAAAATTTTATATATTTAGATACAAATCTTGGCCAGGCATGGTGGCTCATGCCTGTAATCCCAGCACTTTGGGCGGCTGAGGCGGGTGGATTGCTTGATCCAGGAGTTAAAGACCAGCCTGGCCAACATGGCACAACTCTGTCTCTACAAGAACAACAAAAAAAGTAGCCAGGCATGGTGGTACATGCCTATAGTCCCAGCTGTTCGGGAGGCCGAGGTGAGAGGATCACCTCAGCCTGGGAGGTTGAGGCTAGAGTGAGTTATAATCACGCCATGCACTCCAGCTTGGGTGACACAGTGAGACCCTGTCTCAAAATAACAACAACAACAAAAACTGGGCATGGTAGTGTGTACCTTGTAGTCCCCACTACCGAGCCACTGCATTCCAGCCTAGGCAACAAAGTCAGACCCTCTCTTTAAAAAATAATAATTATTATTATTAGATACAAATCTTACACAAGGTCCTAGGCAGCTTTAGCCCCTGCCAGTCTCGATACTGAAACAGTCACATGTGAGGGCATAAAAATGCACAAGCACAGAGACACCCATGCAAGAAACATAGGACCAGTGTTTGCTTCCCAACCTAAATTCCAAAGAATTTTAATCGTCCCAATTCCAAACAATCTATGTATCTTCCGTTCCCACCAGAAACCAAGAGGTCAACTCCCTCACCTGTCAGGAGCACCAGGGGCAAGAACAGGTGAGTGACGAGTGGGAGCTCCATGCCTGGCTGCTTTGCCTGGTATGAGAAGTTCTCTGGCCTCTCTGTCCCTCTCTTTTTCTGTTTTCTTTACTTTCCCTCCCATCCTGCCCCCTCCCACTGGCAGCTAAAAATAAAGCTGAAAGGAATGGGAGGAGTGATGGTGGGGAACTGTGGGGAGCCCCAGACCAAGGAAAGGACTGAGCGATCTTCATTTCTCTGCCTCGGTGCTGCCCCCTGCAGGCTCATCTCTATACCCAAAGAACATATTTTTTTGCCCATTTCAGCCATTTTTTCTTTTCTACCCTTTATTCTTGCCAGGTTAATAATGCTTTCCTCAAATTTGGAACAGGAGTGGGAATTAATTTTTTTTAATAAGAAAAAATCTTAAACTTTTGTCTAAAAGTTTTAGACAATTTTTTTTTTTTTTTAGATGGAATCTCGCTCTGTAGCCCAGCTGGAGTGCAGTGGCTTGATCTCGTATCACTGCAACCTCCACCTCCCGGGTTCAAGGGATTCTCCTGTCTCAGCCTCTTGAGTAGCTGGGATTACAGGCATTCACCACCACGCCTGGCTAATTTTTGTATTTTTAGTAGAGATGGGGTTTTACAATGTTAGGATGGTCTTGAACTCTTGACCTCATGATCTGCCCACCTCAGCCTCCCAAAGTGCTGGGATTACAGGTGTGAGCCACCGCACCTGGCTAGAGAAATTATTTATATTGAGAACAGAGACAGGGTTTCACCATGTTGCCCAGGCTGGTCTTGAACTCCTGAACTGAAGGAATCCTTCTGCCTCAGCCTCCCAAAGTGAGCCACTGTACCCGGCTGGGAGATAGGGAATAGATTTTTTTTTTCTTTTTTAAGGCAGCGTCTCACTCTGTCACCCAGGCTGGAGTGTGGTGGTACAATCTTGGCTCACTGCAACCTCTGTCTCCCGGGTTCAAGCATTTCTCATTGCCTCAGCCTCCCAGGTAGCTGGGACTACAGGCACATGCCACCATGCCTGGCTAATTTTTGTATTTTTAGTAGAGGTGGGGTTTTACCATGTTGGCCAGGCTGGTCTCGAACTCCTGACCTTAAGCGATCCAACTGCCTCAGCCTCCCAAAGTACTGGGATGACCAGCATGAGCCACCACTCCTGGTCAATAGATTCTTTTCACTTCCTAACCTTATTATCTCAACCTGTAATATGGAAAATCAAAGAGTTGACAGCAGTGGTATCATTTCCCTACCTACTTAGAGGAGTCCCAACATGTGAAGACAGCTCCAAATCCTTACCGGCCCCACTCCACTTGATTCTGTTCTTGGCTCTTAGCCTATGCTGACGTGTGGCATTCTACTTCTTAGAGGAATTATATCTGAACTGGTAGGAGATGTGTTCTGCGGAGCCAGGATAATAACTTTAGTATTAGACCATCCCTCTGCTACCCCAACTCCGCAACTAGGTTATAGACTTCTTAAAGTCGTGGAGCTTCTTAGATTTTTAGATGCCCATTACTTTGTATTTTGCTTTACATACTGTAGGCGCTCAATAAAAGTAATGTGGGTGATATTAGTGGCTAATCCCATGAAAAACCCAAACCACAGTGACAGAAATAGGGGCCTCAAATAACCAGAAAATGAGGGACCAGACTAAACGTTGATGAGCAAACTGAACTTTAATTTGCTTACCTGAAAGGCTTGCTCTTCATTATTGGCACAGGCCACATCTATTTACACAGAATCATCGTACAGTATTTACAGCAAGATGCTAGACATGGCATCATTCTGGATAAGCAACGAAGGGGTAAGAACAGGCTAGGGACTAAAGCTCTGAAATCAGTGTCAGCAGAAATCTGAAGGTATGCGTACAAGGAAGGATAAGGGTCAAATCATGAGCAAGGCTGGTGAGGTAGACGTGAGGGAGGAAGAGGAAATGCCAAACAACTTGTGGTGCAGAGACAGGAGGGAAGAGTCCACTGGCACATAAAGTCTTAACAATTATGATTTGGAGTTTGAAGAAAGAAAAATCTGCCATAAGCCACCTCTGTGAGAAAAAAGAAGGCAGTTAGAACCTTACAGACAAAATCTTACACTTGCCTAAAAAAGTAATTCTGCTGATTAAATCTCTGGATAGAATGAGGTTAAAAAAAAAAAAGACAGATGCATAGACACAGAATCTTAAATAGACTTAAGAGGTACAAAGTAAATACATTCAAGAGAGACACAGACAATGAAAGAGGAAAAGAACAGAAGCCCAGGCACATCTAGAAATTAGAGTCATCCTATTAACTTCACGAGTCACCTTTCCTCACCTCATCATCCCCAAAGCTCTTCCTCCACCCCAAATCTCTGAATTTCTAATTTTAACTTTTTAAGTAGAATTAGAATGAGGCTGGTACATGAGGGAAGAGCGAAGATTCCATCTCACCAATTTAGGTCCCCTCCTTATCCTGTACCAGAGTCAGGGCTTGAGTCGTAGCCAGGGATAGATCAGGGTGAGAATAGACAGGATGGAGGACACGAAGCCACAGAGGCCCACAATCCCAGGGCCACAGCGCCAGAGGCCCAGTTTGTCCAGCGGAATGAAGAGGTCGCAGGCATTTCTGACCACATCCAGCAGAAGCGGGGGGTGGCCTCGAAGGACCCGAGCCAGGAGCAGGACTTGGAGCCGAAGTTTCAGGGCCAGTTGGGGCAGACCTCCTCCTGGGGTCCCTGGTCCCCCACGTCCCCCACTTTCAATTCCTCCTGGGACTCCTCCTCCGGAACCTTTCAGTCGCCGGCTACAAGCTGAAGACTCTTGTTCCATCAGTAGGCGAATCTCATAAGCATCGCGGCTCAAATTCATGATGAGGGAAAACAAATAGTACCTGATACACAGAGCAAAAGGGTCAGTGAGGGCATGTATACCTACTTAATATAGCCAACGTCATATTTTAGCATTTTCTTTTCCTGAAGCACAAAGAGATTATACATTAGATCACCAGAAGTGAAGTGAATGCTATTACCCCTATTAGAAATGTCCTCCCTTGAGGATATTATGCTAAGCAAAATAAGCCAGACACAGAAAGACAAATACTGTATAATCTCAGTTATATGTGAGGCTAAAATAAGGCCAGGCGTGGTGGCCCATGCCCGTAGTAACCCCAGCAGTTTGGGAGGCTGAGACTGGCGGATCACCTGAGGGCAGGAGAACGAGACCAGCCTGGCCAACATGGCGAAAACCTGTCTCTACTAAAAATACAAAAATTGGACAGGCGTGGTAGCTGGCGCCTGTAATCCCAGCTACTTGGGAGGCTGAGGTGGGAGAATCGCTTGAACCTGGGAAGCAGAGGTTGTGGTGAGCCGAGATCTCACCACTGCACTCCAGCTTGGGCGACAGAGCAAGACTCTGTCTAAAAAAAAAAAAAAAAAAAAGCCTAAATCACAGAGGCACAGAATAGAATGGGGGTTGCCAGGGGTTGGGGAGTGAGTGTGGGAAATGCCAAAATACTGGTAAAAGCATACTAGTTTCAATTATGCAAGATGAATAAGTTCTGGAGATCTGATGTACAGCATTGTTACCATAGTTAACAATGCCGTATTGGCTGGGTACAGTGGCTCATGCCTGTAATCCCAGCATTTCGGGAGCTCAAGGCAGGTGGATCATGAGGTCAGGAGATCGAGACCATCCTGGCTAACATGGTGAAACCCCATGTCTACTAAAAATACAAAACAATTAGCCGGGCGTGGTGGCACGTGCCTGTAGTCCCAGCTACTCAGGAGGCTGAGACAGGAGAATCGCTTGAACCCAGGAGGCGGAGGTTGTGGTGGGTGGAGATGGCACCACTATACTCCAGCCTGGGCGAGAGTCAGACTCTATCTCAAAAAAAACAAAAAACAAAAAACAAAACAATGCTGTACTGTATACTTGAAATCTGCCAGGAGGGGAGATCTTAAGTGTTCTTACCATAAAAGAAAAAAGCCGTGTGAGGTGATAGATATGTTAATTAGCTTGATTGTGGTGATCATTTCATAATGTACATGTATAAACATCGAGCTGTAACTCCTTAAATATATACTATTTCTTTTTCTTTTATTTGAGACACAGTCTTGCTCTGTCCCCCAGGCTGGAGTGCAGGGGTGCGATCTCGGCTCACCGCAGCCTCCACCTCCCGAGTTCAGGCGATTCTCCGCCTCAGCCTCCCAAGGAGATGGGACTACAGGCACGTGCCACCACGCCCGGCTAATTTTTGTATTTTTAGTAGGGATGGGGTTTCATCATGTTGGCCAGGATGGTCTCCATCTCCTGACTTTGTGATCCGCCCACCTTGGCCTCCCAAAGTGCTGGGATTATAGGTGTGAGCCACCTTGCCTGGCCAATATATACAATTTCTATTTGTTAATTATGCCCCAATAAAAACGAAGAAACAAAGTCCTCTCACCATTCTGTAACTAATATGTTTATGTGATCTGCGTAAGATCCTGGTTTAAACTTCATGAGCATCATAAAATCTTCCAAGGTCAATCTCAAATTTCATTTTCTACTTGGCAACACACACATACACACACACTCAACTTGGCCTATAACAAGGCAAACTTGTTTTGAAAAAAACAAATTTAAGTTGTTTCAGACTCAAACATATTATAGGTTATCTAAATCCAATCCCTATTCCTTAAAAAAAGAGGCCCACAGGTTTAATTGCCAAATCTGTTAGATTATAAATTTCTTCAGTACAAAATCCATGTTTTAAATTTTCAATCCAATCTGACCAATGGTGGTCTGTACTCCATAACATGTTCCGCCTTCAAAGTATATCCTGAATCCAACCACATCTCTCTATCACACCCCATCACCATACTCTAAGCCAGTAACATCTCCTGTCTGGACTACTGCTTTAGTGTTTTAACCGATCTCACTGGGGCCATTCTTGCCCCCAACCCCAACAATCTATTTTCATACAATAGCTAGCATAAACATAAATCCTGTCATTACGGGATTTTTTTTTTTTTTTTTTTTTTGAGACGGAGTCTCACTGTCTCCCAGGCTGGAGTGCAATGTTGCGATCTTGACTCACTGCAACCTCCGCCTCCCGGGTTCAAGCGATTCTCCTGCCTCAGCCTCCCAAGTAGCTGGGTCTACAGGCGTGTGCCCCCACACCCGGCTAATTCTTGTATTTTTAGTAGAGACAAGGTTTCACCACGTTAGCCAGGATGGTCTCGATCTCCTGACCTCGTGATCCGCCAGCCTCAGCCTCCCAAAGTGCTGGGATTATAGGCATGAGCCACCGTGCCCAGCCCATTACATCCCTTCTTAAAACCCTCCATGGTTGGCCTGGCGTGGTGGCTCATGCCTATAATCCCAGCACTATGTCAAGCCGAGGTGGGCAGACCATGAGGTCAGGAGTTCAAGACCAGCCGTGACCAACATGGTGAAACCCCGTCTCTACTAAAAATACAAAAATTAGCCAGTCGTGGTGGTTTGTGCCTGTAATTCCAGCTGCTCAGGAGGCTGAGGCACGAGAATCACTTGGAGGCGGAAGAATCGCTTGATCCCAGGAGGCGGAGGTTGCGGTGAGCCAAGATTGAGACACAGCAAGACTCCATCTCAAAAAACAAACAATAAAAACAACTCTCCATGGTTTTCTTCCTATCACATTCATAATAAAATCTAAATACCTTAGAGAGTCTTACAGACTCAACATCTAGTCCCTACCCCTCTAACTTTATCCTGTACCATTCTTTCCCCAATCATTATGCTCCAACCATGTTCGTTTCTTTCTACATTTTAATCCCATCAAGCTTGTTCTTGCCTTAGGACCTCTGCACTACCCATTCCCTCTAACTGGAACACTCTCCCTCCAAAATCCTCACACGGCTGGCTCTTTCTTGCTCTTCAGGTCTGAGCTTCAACATCACCTCTTCAGAGAGGCCTTCCCTGATCCCTAAATCTAAAGCACTGAGTCAGTTACTGTCTACTCCATGACCCTGTTTTAATTTCCTGCATAACACTTACAAATATCTGATATTTTTATTTACTGTTTATGTTTATCTCCTTCCATTACAAGGTAAGTTCCAGAGGAGCAGAGGCCTTGTTTGTCTTTAACCCCTGTATCCCTGTGTGTAGACTGGTGCCTACCATATAGTAAGAGCTCAGTATCTGCTGGATGAAATGAATAAATATAGCATATATACTCTTTTAGGGAGCTGCTTTTCCATGCTGCTTCAGCCACGCCTCTGCTCCCACCCATCATACATCATAAGCCATGTTATAGCTGTTTATCACTGAGAAAGATGAAGAGAAAAGTAAGACAGAAACGGAGATGGAAAGAAGCTAATATAATGAAAAAGTACAAAGACAATCACAGGAAAAAAAACAAATACAGATAATATGTTAAGAATTTTGCTCCCAAATCATATATCTTTCTGCCTTCATTGTCAGCTACCTCCTTTGCCCAAGCCAACATCATCTCTTGCTCATATTACGGCATCTCCTCCTCCCTTGCCCCCACTGCAATCCATTTTTCTTTCTTTCTTTTTTTTTTGAGACAGAGTTTCACTCTTGTTGCCCAGGCTGGAGTGCAATGGCACGATCTCAGCTCACCGCAACCTCCACCTCTGGAGTTCAAGCGATTCTCCTGCCTTAGCCTCCCGAGTACCTGGAATTAGGCATGGGCCATGACACCCAGCTAATTTTGTATTTTTAGTAGAGACAGGGTTTCTCCATGTTGGTCAGGCTGGTCTCGAACTCCTGACGTCAGGTTATCCGCCCTCCTCGGCTTCCCAAAGTTCTGGGATTACAGGTGTGAGCCACCGCGCCCAGCTACAATCCATTTTCAACTCTCAGAAAGAGATGTCCTTTAAATACAATTTGAATCATGCTATTTCCCTGCTCAGAATCCTTTAAAAATGTCCCATTGTAGGATAAAATTTAAATAAAATAAACATTAACATTGCTTAAAAGGCCCTGTATGAATGATCTGGCACCTGTCTATCTCTCAAATTTGAACTTATGGACTCAATACTGTCCATCACACTGGCTTTCTATTTCTCTAATTTCCTGAAGTCTTTCTTGGTTCAAAGCCTTACTTAGAATGTGCTACTTTCTCTGTTTGGAAATATCTTTTCTGTTACTGTTGGCTCTGTTTAATTCCTCCTACTCAGAAATCAGGTCTGGGCTGGGTGTGTTGGCTCACGCCTGTAATCCCAGCACTTTGGGAGGCCAAGATGAGGTCAGGAGTTTGAGACCAGCCTGGCCAACATGGTGACACTCCATCTCTATTTATTAAAAAAGAAAGAAAGAAAGAAAGAAAGAAATCAGGTCTGAACTAAAATATTAATTTCTCAAAGTTTTTCCTGATTTTTCAATCTAAATTAGCTCCCCTTGTTATATTCTTTCATAATACCGTATACTTTTCCACAAATATATATAAGAAGTTATTGGTTGTAGTATCTAACTCCCCCACTAAACTGGAAGCTTCATGGGAGCAGGCATGTTATCTTTTTAGCTCTTTTCTTTATCTCCCATCCCACAGTAAGCATCCAAGAAATATTTTTGTAATGAATGAGTAAGCAGGCAGCGAGGGGGATAACCTGTGGTACAGATAGACAGAAGCACAATTAAAGTGATATAATATCCCACCTTGCACAAATCAGTCATTCGTTATGGAAGAGCGCCTGTCTTCCACCTGCCCCCATTTGTTATTCTCCGATAGTTTAAGATCTAAGCGAGGATTGGAAGTCAAGTGACTGATCAAGACTGACATACTCTGGGAAGAGCCTAAGAGATCTTTCCCTCGTATAAGACAAGCTATGCAATCCAGAGGCTACAAAAAAATCTTGTAGGAGAGAAAAGGATATCAGACCTGAATGAACGCTGGGCCCACTTCTCCTGATCCACACGGGGAGCCAGTCCAGACTTTCCAGCCCACAGGACATTGTCACAGGCGAAGTACAAGGCTCGATTGAGGTGACTAACAGTGATGCAGAATCTCAGGACAACATCTGACAGGTGAACAGCTCTTTTGGCTGACTCAAGGGCATCTGCTGAGTTACCCAGGCGTAGAACTTGTGGAGATTAGAGAGGGAAAGCAAGGATTTGTAGAGAGGCAGATAGCAAGAAAGAGAGAAAGAGGGCAAAAGTTGAGCAATAATCGTAACAATTTTTTTTTAGACGGAGTCTTGCTCTGTTGCCCAGGCTAGAGTGCAAGGGCGTAATCTGGGCTTACTGCAACCTCTGCCTCCCGGTTCAAGCAATTCTTCTGTGTCAGCCTTCCGAGTAGCTGGGATTACAGGTGCCCACCACCACGTTCATCCAAGTTTCGTATTTTTAGTAGAGATGGGGTTTCACCACGTTGGCCAGGCTGGTCTCGAACTCCTGACCTTGTGATCCACCTGCCTCAGCCTCCCAAAGTGCTAGGATTACAAGTGTGAGCCACTGCGCCCGGCCAACAATTTTTTTAAAGAGCAGAAACAGGTCAGGCATGGTGGCTCATGCCAGTAATTCCAGCACTTTATTAAGAGGCCAAGGTGGGCAGATCAGAGGAGTTTCAGACCAGCCTGGCCAACATGGTGACACCCTGTCTCTACTAAAAATACAAAAAGTATCCAGGTGTGGTGGTGGGCACCTGTAGTTCCAGCTGCTCAGCAGGCTGAGGCAGGAGAATAGTTTGAACTCGAGGGGCAGAGGTTGCAGTGAGCCGAGACTGCACCACGGCACTCCAACCTGGGTGAGTGGCTCCGTCTCAAATAAAAATAAAAATTAAAAATAAAGAGCAGAAACAGTTCATTTGTCTTTTCTTTCTTTCTTTCTTTTCAAGACGGGGTTTCACCATACTGGTCAGGCTGGTCTCAAACTCCTGACCTCAGGTGATCCGCCCGCCTCAGCCTCCCCAAGTGCTGGGATTACAGGCGTGAGCCACCGCACCCGGCAACAGTTCATTTTTCAATTTCAAATTTAATTTTTGTGCCACTTTAGTTTTCTCAAACTTTCCCCATTCTCTCCTATCCTCCTCATGACTTCCATACCCCTGCTCTTAGCTCAACCGGACGCATGCAGAGGGTAAGTGCAGAGCCAAATGAGGAAGAGGAACAGGCAGAGAAGGTGCAGGAAGGAGGGACCGAGGAAGGAGAGGTGGGAATGGAGGAAGGGCTGCGGAGATCAGAGAAAACACAGAGTGACTTACGCTTTCTTCCAAGGCTCAGGTGGCCCTCCAGCTGCCGAATCTGTTTCTGTAACTCAGGACTGGCGCCCTGCCTCTGCAGCGCATGGCCAAGAAGAGAGCAAGCATACTGGGCGGCCCTAGAGGAGAGGGCGGGCAAGGTAAGGCGGGGACCTCCCTGACGCTCCGCTCAAAACCATCCTCCAAGAGGCAGACACGCTTCCCCCTTTTCCAGTTCGAGACCACTCTCTTTTGTCCTCCATGCCTATATCTCACCATTTCTCCACGCCAGGGGAAGGGAAAGGGATACGGAGAAAAAAAGAGCCTAGAGAGGTGTGAGGAGCACTACTGAATGTTGAGGAAACACGAAATGTGACGACGATGAGGCCTGGGGGGCCAGTGAAGGCGCAGGGGTCCATCCCAAGCGCATCGGCGTGAGCATGTATGATCGATGGGGGCAGGCAGACAGTGGGAGGGCATGTTATTCACCAGAACAGGTGAACTAAGAGATTTCAAGGCCCTCTAGCTGAATGGAGACCAAACGCCAGAGCAGGGGCAGAGAGTTCCCGAACGACAGCACGGGGAGGAGCCATGGAAACGGGGAGTGTCTTCTCAGCTCTGGGGTACAGTCCAGGGCTGTCCACCGTGGGGCGAATGCGCCTCACTCCATTACCGCCCAGTGAGGACGCGGTCGGTCTTATGTGGACACTGCAACCCTGAGCGGCCTCCCCGCTGGCCCACTCATGCCTCAGTTTCCCCATCTCTTCCGCGAGCGGAAAAGAATCATCTCCTCAAGAGCGGCTCAAATCTGCGCCTCACGCGGTCCGCTCCGGCCCCCGTAGCCAGCGTTGACCCTCTTGACCCCCCGTAGACCGACCTGACCTCGCCTCACCAGAGTCTTCCTCTGCCCGTCCCTCCCCCCACCCCCATTCCTATTCGGGCCGCACCTACACAGCCGCTCCCGGGCTTGGCTCTGAGCACTGAAGCGGACCCAGGCGTCCATGACAGCGGCAGCCCCGGCTCGGCGGCCCCGCTCCCGCCCCACTTCCCGCCCCACTTCCCGCCCCTAGCCACGCCTCCTGCGCGACCCAACGGTGCCTCGCGAGGGACAAACAACATTAGAAAAGAAAGCGAGTGGAGCTGGCCCTTAAAGCGGAATTTCAGGACGCGAAACGCCTGTCTTTGAGCCTGTCTGCGTGTTACTGTGCCTGTCTCCGTCACGGCGTCCCCTTATGAGACGACTTCTACTCCCTAAGCACGCCTCCAGCGGCACATTCTTATTAAATATTCCGCACAAAGGGCGGGGCCTGCGTGGGCGGGGCGGGGCCTGCGGGGGCGGGGCGGGGCGAGAAAGCGCCGCAGTGATCTCCTGGCCTTGGAGGCTGGGATAGGTGTGCGCCCGGCAGAACACCCTAAACACACTTGCACGCGGGCTCCAGCAGAATCCAGGGCTATAGGGACTAAAGAGGTCTCGGGCAGTAGAGACCCGAAACCCAGGCTGGTCTGTCCAAGGGAAAAGAAGAAAAAACGAAGTTTGGTACCAGATCTTCGTTCCCTGCAGGACCCTGACAGTTGGACAAGTGATCTCCTCCAGAACCTACGGAGAGTCTCCAGAAGCAGAGGCTTTAGGGAAGGAAATTCGCAATAATCAGCTCCAGATCCTGAAAAGGAGGGCGAAGGATCAGTGGCCAAAGCTAAGCGCTTCATACTCACACTTCATCCTCCTATCTCCAGGCCACCATGTCTGCAGTAAACCGCACCCCTTGGGGGTCAGCAGCGGGGGAGGAGGTCTGGGCAGGATCAGGAGTGGAAGTGGAGGGCTCAGAGCTGCCCACCTTCTCGGCAGCAGCCAAGGTCCGAGTGGGAGTGACCATTGTGCTGTTTGTTTCTTCGGCTGGAGGGAACCTGGCCGTCCTGTGGTCAGTGACACGGCCGCAACCCAGCCAGCTCCACCCCTCTCCGGTCAGGAGACTCTTCGCCCATTTAGCAGCCGCCGACTTACTAGTCACTTTTGTGGTTATGCCCCTAGATGCCACCTGGAATATCACTGTTCAGTGGCTGGCCGGGGACATCGCATGTCGGACACTCATGTTCCTGAAACTAATGGCCATGTATGCTGCAGCTTTCCTGCCTGTGGTCATTGGACTGGATCGCCAGGCAGCAGTACTCAGTCCGCTTGGATCCCGCTCAGGTGTAAGGAAACTTCTGAGGGCAGCCTGGGGACTTAGTTTCCTGCTCGCCTTGCCCCAGGTGAGTGGCGTGGGACTCAGGACCGCGGAGGACAGGAATTTGGGTCCGTAGCATGAGTCAAAGGGTGTGCTTGGGGGCCATCAGCCATTAATCCTCAGGGAGAAAGCCTCTGCGCTCTTCCGGAAGATTATTTGCATGTTAATTTACATCTGTCAAGAGGCTGCCTTTTAAAAGCAGTATCCTATATCTGTGCCTCTTCCATTAGATCTGTTTTACTCCACTTGGCTTCTACATCTTTGCATCCTCCCAATCTCACCTCCTTCCGACTGGGGCAGGTCAGAGAAACATACATGGGGGTCTATTAAGACAGTGAAGTCAGTAGTTTGAGTAAAACTCTGTGGTACATTCACTTATCCATTCAAAATATAATGTGCATCTCCAGGGCCACTCAAATGCTAAGGATAGAGCAGCAAAATCCTGCCTTCAAGAAATGTATAGACTAGTGCAAGAAACAAATAAATTAGGCAATTACAATACAGTATGTATTCAAAAGTGTTATGGTAAAGGAGCTAAAGACGACAATGGTGGGGGAGAGGGTGTCTGATGCAGCCATGCAGTCAGGGAAAGTTTTCCAGAGATGTTAAAATTTGATTCTTCAGAGACAGGTGTTAGACCAATTAATATAGGAAAAATGGTAGGGGGGATGGAGGATAGAGGATCTCAGTGCTGCAAAAGCTGAGGGCTAGAAAATGGTGAGTAATAAGCTGAGAGGGGAAGACGAGCCAGATCACAAATAGTAAAATTGTACTTTATCCTGAGAGCAGTGGAGACACACTAAAGTAAAAAAGAGTGACATAACCAAATTTGTGTTTTTTACTCTGACTTTATTGTGGAAGGAGTGTTAAAACTGGAAATAAGCGAGCTTCCGAACCTGAGTACTAGGTTAATCAAATAAATCAAATCGAATCCTGAAAAGGAACTAGAAATCTAGGGGGAGGGGGTGGAAAGCTAAACACAAAGCAATTCCTCCAAAACAAAACCACTGTCACTATCATGGGGTGGGTGTACAGGATACAGCAGCATGTCTGAAACTGTAGGATTAGAATTACGTCTAGAAGGCCAAGAAGGGTCTAGGATTTGTCTCTGGAATGATAATCCGTTATACTGATTCAAGATTTAACCCTTATTTACCTCCTCCAATTATTAGAGATATAACTACTAGAAGTTAGTCTGACTATGCTTCTAAGAACAAAGGCCCGGGTGGCTCAAGCCTGTAACCCCAGCATTTTGGAAGGCCAAGGCAGGCAGATCACTTGAGGTCAGGAGTTCGAGACCAACCTGACCAATGTGGTGAAACCCCAACTCTACTAAAGATATAAAAATTAGCCCAGCGTGATGGCAAGCGCCTATAATCCAAACTGTTCAGGAGGCTGAGGCATAAGAATTGTTTGAACCTGGGAGGCAGAGGCTGGCGTAAGCCAAGACTGTACCACTGCACTCTGGTGTGACAAAGCCAGACTCTGTTGGGGAGCGAGGGAAAGAACAGAGAAAAATACTACTCATATGTTGCAAACAGGACCTCTACCAATCCAAATGTTAAAAAGAAGCCTGTTGCTGTGGTGCCATTTACAATTAGGTTTGTTTCTATGAAGCAAATTTTAGATGTGGATTGAGAATTAGAAGACTTCTTGTTTCAGTTTGCCTGTTTTGCTTTGTTCTTTGTTGTTGTTGTTGTTGTTTTCCTGAGTCTGGGCTCTACTGCTAACTAGCCATATGATTTTGGCTAAGCCACTTGTAATCCATGGGCCACAAGATGATGCAATGGGAAATGAATTTCATCCTTTCTTACAGCCTTACAATCGACAATAATTGTCATCTGTTTGTTTCAATGGCAAACTGGTCGTGACATGTATGATACATGTGCAAAAGGTGGTATTTTTTGGTTCCAAATTAGTATTCTTTTGGGTAAATTCTGCATTGCCCATATGCTGTAATTGTAGTTAAAATATTAGTATCAATTATTTTGTTATGTTAGTGTGGTGAGGGAGTATTAGGGGTAGTTAGAAATTACTTATTTTTGTAGGCTTAAGTTTCCAGTTATCAGCAGTTGAAAGGAATGCTTCTGCATCACATGATAAATGGCAATAAAACAGGAGAAAAGAAAGATCAAAGCAAGGTTGTGGACCAAACTGTAAATCCCAGAGCTTTGATTATTTTTATCTCCTCACCATTTTCAAGTACTTCTTAGGCATAGCACAGAAGCAGAAAGCAAAACAACAACAACAATTTAGAAATATATGAATGCAAGAGATGGGAAGAGGAAAGACCATTTCCCAACAAGCTCAGAGTAGCCCGATCATAGCTCCACACAGTTCACAAAATTCTGTCTTAGGATCAAACTATTCACCTTTCCTAAATGTCCCTCATGCCTGCTAAAATCACTTTCCCAAATGCCTTGTATCTAGGAATCTGACATCTACTGAGCTCACCTGTAATCAAATTAACAGTGACTCAATCTGCATTACTGGAACCCAGACACTTGAATCTCATGGCTCTAAACTGAAATAGTTAGTACCGATTCAATTGGAAAACCCATTAATTTAACAAAACTGGGGCGGGGGGAAGCAGCCAATAGCATTTGGAAAATGTTAAATTTTATTATTCAACGTTATTTCACCATTATAGTTACTGCAGATAAGACTATTACTACTGCTGGGCGCGGTGGCTCATGCCTGTAATCCTAGCACTTTGGGAGGCCGAGGTGGGTGGATCACCTGAGGTCAGGAGTTCAAGACCAGCCTGGCCATCATGGTGAAACCCCATCTTTAAAAAAGAAAAAAAAAAAGACTATTACTACTAAAGGTCACTTCAGAGTAGCTGCAAAATGGCCTGGAGTTTTGGCAGCACCCATTTTACACAATATTTCTTTTCCCACAAAATAAGACATGTCGGAAAAATCATTTCATCCAAAAATATGAGTAAGGTGGTAGTAATATCAGCCCTTATAAAGTGCAATGTTAGAAAAATACTTGAGAAGGCAGTACTGTTTTAAGTTCTAAGATTTAACAAACTTACTGCTCAGCATCATAGTTGAGCCTAAGAGGAAGACAGGCATTTTCAAGATACATTTCCAACCTCTTTAAGGTGGCAACTGTTTCTCAGCACTGTGCTGCTTCACTTGGAATTAAGGATGAATTGGGAGGAGATAGTATGACACAGGTGGGTAGGTTGGGTGGTGAGGGGAACCAGTTCTCATAGTCCTCAACTCCCCTCCAGCTGTTCCTGTTCCATACGGTCCACCGAGCTGGTCCAGTTCCCTTCACTCAGTGTGCCACCAAAGGCAGCTTCAAGGCTCGATGGCAAGAGACCACCTATAACCTCTTCACTTTCTGCTGCCTCTTTCTGCTGCCAGACTGCCATGGCCATCTGCTATAGCCGCACTGTGCTCAGTGTGTCCAGCCCCCGGACAAGGAAGGGGAGCCATGGTGAGAATCCCAATTCCCAGGCCTTAATCCTTACCGCTAGACCTGTTACCTCTAACCTACCTACCTAATAGCTATCTACCAGTCACTAAACCAAAGTGAGATCTTCACCATATGTCTAGTGCCTGATGCTGGAGATAATTTTGTTGAATCCCTTCAATTATAAACAGCTGAGCTGAGTTAGCTGGACAAGGACTAGGGAGGCACTCAGTATTATTTATTCTTTTTTTTTGGGATGGAGTTTCGCTCTTGTTAACCCAGGCTGGAGTGCACTGGTGCGATCTTGGCTCACCGCAACCTCTGCCTCCTGGGTTCAAGCAATTCTCCTGTCTCAACCTCCCGAGTAGCTAGGACTACAGGAGCACACCACCATGCCCAGCTAATTTTTGGATTTTTAGTAGAGACGGGGTTTCACCATGTTGACCAGGGTAGTCTTGATCTCTTGACCTCGTAATCTACCCGCCTCGGCCTCCCAAAGTGCTGGGATTACAGGCGTGAGCCACCGAGTCTGGCCTACTCTTGAACACAATCAAGTATGAAAGTAGACTTGGTGGCTTTACATTTCTATCATAATCCCTGGGGGTAAGAGATCATAGAGTCTCAGGCTGGGAAGGGGAAGAGGATTTGCAGCATTCTCCTCCTTGTAGGGTGCAAGCTGTCTTCACCAGCTATGCCCCTCCATCAATTCACCCTATACTCATTTCAGAAACTGAGTGTCTAAATTACAGAATATTTTTTAAATTCCTAGCCCCTGCTGGTGAATTTGCCCTCCGCCGCTCCTTTGACAATAGTCCCCGTGTTCATCTCCGGGCCCTGAGACTGGCCCTGCTTGTCTTGCTGACCTTCATTCTCTGCTGGACACCTTATTACCTACTAGGTCTGTGGTACTGGTTCTCCCCGAGCATGCTAACTGAAGTCCCTCCTAGCCTCAGCCACATGCTTTTCCTCTTTGGCCTCCTCAATGCTCCTTTGGATCCTCTCCTCTATGGGGCCTTCACCCTTGGCTGCCGAAGAGGGCACCAAGAACTTAGTATGGACTCTTCTAGGGAAGAAGGGTCTAGGAGAAAGCTCCAAGAGGAGATTCAAGCCCTTAGACAAATGGAAGTACAAAAACCTGTGACATCAAGAAAAGCAGGAGAAAGAAAAGACATTTCTATAACATCTATCTGATCCTAACACAGTATATAGAAACAGAATAATTCTTTAATACTGTAAGATCTTAACATCTCCATTTCCTGCTCTCCTAATTCCCCCCCAAAAAGAAATACTGAGCAGTGTCTCCACTTTAAACCCTGCCTGAACTTGAGACTATGTCTAATACAGAAACTCACACAACTAGCCTGGGCAACATAGCAAGACCCCATCTCTATAGAAATATTAAAAGTTTAGCCAGGCATGGTGGCATATGCCTGTAACCCCAGCTACTTGGGAGGGTGAGGCAGAAGGATGGCTTGAGCCCAGGAATTTGAAGCTTCAGTGAGCTATGATCATGCAGCTGCCCTCCAGCCTGGACAACACAGCAAGACTCTACCTCAAAAAAAAGAAAAAAAAAAAAAAAAAAAAAAAAAGAAACACATACAGTTCAGTCCCTAGAATTATCTTCACAATGGTCCATACTGTCTTACTATGCTTTAGAACTTTTAATTTTAGGACAGGAAAGTAACATTAAATGTAGAAAACAAAAATTGAACATTTATTTGCAACTCAAAAGAAATAACTAGGGCATATAGGGTAAGAGGTTAAATATAAACACAGCAAGTTCCACCCTAGTCCTGTTTCTCCAAGGCTGCATGGTCAAATGGAATCTTGAAGAGAACACCTGGACAACAGACGACCTGTCAGCGACGTCTCCGGTCTGGACTTCTGCTGCGTCTTCGGCCCCCTCTAGGGAAAAAAGAAGCAGGGAGAAAAGTCCATTAGAGGGACATAATACGAAGCCCTCATTCTGTTTCGTTCGTATTCCCTTCACCCAAACAGTGTTTGCCCTCTTCATTTTACCTCCTCTTGCCTTTTGGTGGACCCCGAACAAAACACCAGTCAACGCTGATTGGCTGTCCCATCAAATCCTGGCCATTGAGTCCCTCCATAGCAGCCTGGGCCTCCTTGTATGTTTCATACTCAACTAGAGTATACCCCTGGGGAAAGTGAAAAGACAGATATGAAAACCCTCCTATTTTCCCAAGCATCACTGAATATCCTTTTCCTCAAATTCAAACTCAGAAAAACCTATAAACTTTAAACAATGAATGTACATCATATATCTCTACTGTATATATTCGACACGTCTATTTCTGTCTCTTCCGTGACTGATAAAACATGCATTTCCAATGTCATTTTATTTCAACTTTGCTCCAACCACATCAAACACAGAACTACCAATACCGTCTAAGAGTTATGAAAGAAGAGAGGCAATGAAGTGTCACTTCATTGGATACCTTCAGATATCCTGTTCGCCTGTCGAGGTTGAGGTGAATGTTTTTAATTTCCCCATATTCTGCGAATTTGTCGTGTATATCTTCTTCAGTGGCTTCCTCGTGGACTCCAGTAACAAAGAGAATCCAGCCTTCAACAGCTGTTAGGGGACGGAGGGAAGTTGTATAAGTACATGAGAGAAACACTTCTAGCAGGCTCACAGGAGTGGAGTGAGTGCGGATTCGGATTGTTTTTGTTTTGAGATGGAGTCTTGCTCTGTCACCAGGCTGGAGTGCAGTGGCGCAATCTCTGCTCACAGAATCTCCACCTCCTGGGTTCAAGCGCTTCCCCAGCCTCAGCCTCCCGATAAGCTGGGACTAAAGGCGTTCACTACCACGCCTGGCTAATTTTTTGTAGTTTAGTAGAGACGGGGTTTCACCAAGTTGGCCAGGATGGTCTCGATCTCTTGATCTCATAATCCAGCCGCCTCGGCCTCCCAAAGTGCTGGAATTACAGGCGGGAGCCCACTGCGCCCTGCCAGGGGTTGTTTAAACTATCTCTGAATCCATTCCTACTGCATTTAACTATTTTATTGGTTTCTAACTACCATAAACACGGATAACTCACAGGTTCCATTATTACTCACAGCGTTGTGGTCCGGGTTCATCGCCATCCTGCTCCACACTGTCATAATCCTCACGCATCCGCGCTCGGGACCCCTCTTCTATAAGAGACAGACACAAGATCACCGAAACCTCCTCCTTTCTCCCATTGTTCCTATGAGTTGGGTGGGGACTCCAAAACCCGCAGCTCTACCCTACTTTGCCCACACTCACCGGAGCCAAAGCCGCGGCCTTTCCGTTTCTTCGCTTTTTCTTTTAGTTTGTGAATGCTCTCTGGAGCCCCAGAAGAGAAAAGAGTAAGTAACCATGACAGTCATTTCTAACAATTGTCTCTTTCCCAAGACACTATCCGCAATCCGACCCAAACCGCCTCCAGTCTCAGTCCCTTTCCGGTCCCGCCCTCCCTTCTCCTAAAGGGGCGGAGTCTCTATTCCACCCAAGACCCGGTTACCCGATTCCCATCCTCAAGACCGGGGACAAAAGACAGTAAATTCTCCTATCACAGCCTTCTCTCGCACCTTCCCCGCTTCCCGCAGCCGCCTCCACTGTCCTCACCGTCCCCATCCTCATCCATGGCGAAATCTTCGCCCCCGGCCTCGTGAAGATCTAGCACGTCCGCCATCTTGCCTTCGATGGAGCTCTCCTCTGTGCCGCTCAGACACTAGGCACCTCGGGAAACTGTCGCAGAGGGGAAAGGTCGCCAGTGAAGCTGACCAATCAAACGCTAACTCTAAATCCCGCCCTCGGCACGGTAAAAACACGCAATGGGGGCGGGCCTAGTTCGGAGAGATGCCGGAAGTGTTTCTGTGGCCATCTTGAGCAGGTCGCGCGCTAAATGCTGCCACGTTGGGAGGTACAGATTGCAAGGGTCAGTTGCCTCCTCTTAGTCGCGGCAGCTGTTGAGAAACACAACACTGTACTATTCACAGTGAGGAGCGGCGTAATTTCCTTACTAGAGGGCTTCATCCCAAACCGAGAAATGGTAATTGAAGAAACTTTTCTTTCAAAAATTCCAGGCCTGTACCCTGTTCCGAGGCAGCGTGCGATAGGAGCGTTTTCACAAAATAGTTTGATACAAAGTGGCATGTTCTGAGGTAAGGAAAAATAAAAGAAAAAGAATAGTTTGATAGCAATGCGGGCACAAATAGTTGCTTCTGGAACATACTGCAGCGCCGAATTTCTCTCCAAGAAACTAACAGACCTGGTTGCAATAGGATTGGTGAGACAGATACCAGTTTTTGGTTTTTTTTTTAACTCCCTACCTGTAATCCCAGCTACTCAGGAGGCTGAGCCAGGAGAATCGCTTGAACCCGCGTGGTGGAGGTTTGCAGGGAGCCGAGATCCGGCCGCTGCACCACAGCTTGGGTGACAGCGAGACTCCGTCCCAAAAAAAAAAAAAAAAGATAAAACTCCCTTAATACTTCTGGGAATTACTCGTATTAGCTTTTAAATTATATAAATTATGGCCTTCGGCAAATAGGGGCTTTATCTTTTTTTCAGGATGGTACAGGTATTTCACGTTTACAAACCTCAGATTTGAGACAGGGCCCCCCCAGATTCTGGAACCCTGATGTAAACCTTCAAAAGTAGTGGACTGGATTCACTTATTTATGAATGCCTGTATGTATGTCTAATATTAAAGGAGCTGGCAATAAAAGGGCAAATAATTACATTATCAACACTACACTATGAGAGTGATAACTGCTGTCATAAAGTGGTATGGCAGTACAGCGAAATTTTCTAGGAACTGGAAGAACTTCGGGTTTCAGTTGGACCTTTAAGGCTAAGTAGTTTTACGGGCAAGGAAGTTGTACTGAGATTAGGAGACACTTCTATGGGAAAACTGAAAGTTAAAAGTGAGAAAGAGGGCCGGGCGCAGCGGCTCATGCCTGTGATCCCAGCACTTTGGGAGGTGGAGGCTGTTGGATCGCCTGAGGTCAGGAGTTTGAGAGCAGCCTGGCCAACATGCTGAAACTCCATCTCTACTAAAAATACAAGAATTAACTGGGCATGGTGGAGTGCGCCCGTAATCCCAGCTACTCCGGAGGCTGAGGCAGGAGAATCACTTGAACCCGGGAGAGGAGGTTGCAAGTGAGCTGAGATCTCACCACTGCACTCCAGCTTGGGTGACAGACCGAGACTCCATCTCCAAAAAAAAAAAAAGAAAGAAAAGAAAAAGAGTAAAATGGAAAACAAAATTTAAAAAGCGATTAGGAGACACTAATGCATTTTTCACAGTAGGTAGTGTGATCATCTTAAAAATCGGTGTGGTTACATACCTACTAAATGCCCCCCCCCCCTTTTTTTTTTTTTGAGACAGAGTCTTGCTCTGTCGCCCAGACTGGAATGTAGTGGTGCAATCTTGGCTTGCTGCAACCTCAACTTGTTGCAACCTCCACCTCCTGGGTTCAAGGGATTCTCCTGCCTCAGCCTCCTGAGTAGCTGGGAGTACAGGCACCTGCCACCACACCGGGCTAATTTTCGTATTTTTAGTAGAGACGGGGTTTCACCATGTTGGCCAGGATGGTCTCGATCTCCTGACCTTGTGATCTGCCCACCTCAGCCTCCCAAAGTGCTGGGATTACAGGCGTGAGCCACTGCGCCGAGCCAAAAACTCTTTTTGTTAGAGGGGTCTGGCTATATTGCCCAGGCTGGCCTGAAACTCTTGGGCACAAAGGATCCTCTGGCCTCCCTAGCAGCTGGGATCACAGGCATGTAACCCTGCACCTGGTTCTTTCCTTGGCTTTTTGCTGCATTTAGAATAAAAATTCAAACTCACACAGCCTGCTTGGCCTATGTCTTCAACCTGTTCAACCACCATTCTTCTCTGTTACCCATTAAGCTCGCCCTACACTTTCACTCAACTGTGGTGTGCTCTTTCTCATCCCAGGGCTTTTGCACCTTTTCTTAAAATCTGAGGTGGAGTCTGGCTCTCTCGCCCAGACTTGAGTGCAGTGATGTGATCTTGGCTCACGGCAAACTCCGCCTCCTGGGTTCAAGCTTTCTCCTGCCTCAGCCTCCTGAGTAGCTGGGACTACAGGCGTGCGCCACTACAGCTAGCTAATTTTTGTATTTTTAGTAGAGATGGGGTTTCTCTCTGTTGGTCAGGCTGGTCTTGAACTCCCGACCTCAGGTGATCTGACAGTTTCAGCCTTCCAAAGGGCTGGGATTACAGGCATGAGCCACCATGCCCACCTCTAACTTGTTTATTGTCTGTTTTTCTCATTAGAATGTAATCCTTATGCCAGAGAGTTATTTACAACTAAAATCCCCAAAGGTTAGCCCAGTGTCTGGCTCATGGTAGACATTTTGTACTTACTGAGTGGCTCATAGTAGACATTTTGTACTTAATGAATGAATATTAGAATAGTAAGAAATTCTGTCTGCCGATGTTATGTGACTGGAAAATAAAGCTGGAAATACAGTTTCGGGTCTGCTATGCTAAGGATTTTGGAATTTATCCTATAAGCAAGAAATTTACCTACTTCAAAAAAACCTATTTGAGTATTCATGGTTTTTAATATTTGCAAATAGTCCCCATACTAGTTTTTGCTTAGTTTCCCTTAGACTGACTTTAAACATAAATTTACACTGAATAGAAAATCAATACAAATTTAGATAAAAGCATAACTATTAAAAACTGTTTGCCAGGCAGGCACGGTGGCTCACGCCTGTAATCCCAGCACTTTGGGATCCCGAAGTAGGCAGATCACGAGGTCAAGAGTTCAAGACCAGACTGGCCAATATGGTGTAACCGTCTCTACTAAAAAATTAGTCTCTACTACAAAAATTAGCTGGGCATGGTGGCTCATGACTGTAATCCCAGCAACTTGGGAGGCTGAGGTAGGAGAATTGCTTGAACTGGGAACCGGGAGGCGGAGGTTGCAGTGAGCTGAGATGGCACCACTGCACTCCACCTGGGCTACAGAGCGAGACTCCATCTCAAAAAAAACAAAACAAAAACCGTTTGCCCATCTATCATCTAAAATCATCTCAGGAACACATATAAAACTGGGAAATGGTAGGCTGGGCATGGTAGCTCACGTCTGTAATCCCAGCACTTTGGGAGGCCAGGGTGGGTGAATACTTAAGTTCAGGAGTTCAAGACCAGGCTGGGCAACATAGCAAGACCCCATCTCTACAAAAAGAAATTAGTTGGGTGTGGTGGTGTGTGCAGAGTAGTCCCAGCTATGCTGAAGGTTAAGTTGGGAGGATCCCTTGAGCCTGGGAGGTGGAGGTTGCGGTGAGCCAAAATCACACCACTGCATTCTGGCCTGGGCATTAGAGTGAGACAGTCTCAAAAAAAATTAAAAAAAAAAAAAAAAACAACTTTGGGAAATGCTGCTAAAGGTAAAGATAGCTAAGTGATGGCTTAAGCAAGGGAGTGTCACAGTCATAAGTATTTATTATAAAGAAATACGACAGTAGTAAGAATTACAAAAAAATGGGGAAAAAAAGACATATGACAGTAGTATGGAGGATGTTAAGATCAGAGGTGAAGACCAGCTAGGAAGCTATAGTAGTGATCCAGTCTGGAGATGAGAAAGGACCGAATCTAAACTAAGAACTAAGGCAGTAACTAAGGATAAAACATATTAGGAGGAAGGCCGGGCGCAGCAGCTCACTCCTGTCATCTCAGCACTGTGGGAGGTCGAGGCAGGTAGATCACCTGAGGTCAGGAGTTTGAGAGCAGTCTGGCCAACATGGTGAAACCCCATCTCTACTAAAAATACAAAAATTTACCAGCTGTGGTGTTGGGTGCCTGTAATCCCAGCTACTAGGGAGGCTGAGGCAGGAGAATCACTTGAACCCGGGAGGTAGAGGTTGTAGTGAGCTGAGATTACACCATTGCACTACAGCCTGGGTGAGAAAAGCAAAACTCCATCTCAAAAAAAAAAAAATTATATATATATATTAGGAGATTAGAGGGTGGGGTGGAAAAAAAAGATCAGGAGGTAGACTCAACAGTGACTGATTAGATTATGATAAGAGAAGAGTTGAGGGTGGGTCTGAGGTGTGTGGCTTATATAACCGTAGATAATAATTCTAATAATAGATCTAGAGAGTCAAAGAGGAATGAGTAGGGAGAAATGGATTTTATTTTGGATATGTTTCAAAGTGCTTTTGTCATATTCAGGTGGCCATGTCTAGTATGCGGAAAATAGATGTAAAAGCTCAAAACAGGTTGGAGAAGAAGAAATAGATTTGAGAGTCATGTATATAGTGGAATTGAAGCCACCATAGTGGATGAGATTGCCAGTAGAGTGGGTAGAGCTTGAGGAGAAAGGGCCAAGGACAAAGTCCAGGATAAATGTCTGGAGAAAGTGAGGCAGGCTACCTTTCCCCAGCAGTACAATCATTTCTACCACCCCAAAAATGCTAACACAAATTCTTATTTGGTATATATGTAAAAGGACACGAATGTTTTAGAACTTCTCTGATATATACGTCTCAAGAAAGAGTCAGTCTGGCTCACTAGACAAAAATCTATTTTTAATTGTATAAAATTATACATATAAAATACATAGAATGTACTAGAAGATGAGTAAAATCTTTGACACCAAAAGTAGACAGATCAGGAAACAATTTTTCTCAAGCTGTTTGGGGATCTTACTGGTTGGTATTTGAGGAAAATAATAAATCCAGGACTTACAAGGGCAATTCTTCCCATAACTCACAGCCCTTAACCCACACTTCTTCTCAAGAGAAAGGAGCACAGGAGAAACTGGAGCATTGATGAGTGCAGGTTAGAAATATCAATACAAACAGACACACCTGGTATGTCTAGCAGTTTTTGCCTTTAGTCCAACCCGACGTGTTTTTCGTGGAATACAAAGATGGGACTTCAGAACTCTAGCTCTCTTCTGATTGGTAAGAAAAAAAAAAAATGATGAGCCCCGGAGAATTCAAGGAAGCCTGTTTCAAGCCCCAATAAAATTGCAGCTGGATTCCTTACCTCTAATCCCATAGTACTGGTCACCAACATGATTTCAAAAGCAAGAAGTTGCCTTTCCTCTTGCCTCTATCAAATCCAAAAGAGCAAATTATGGCCTAGTTCCTAATCTATTTCTTTTTGTTGTTGTTACACTTGAACTTTCTGTTTGGAACCTGATGTTTCTAAAAGCAAAGTCTGTATAGTTGTTAAATGGAAAGTCCAACTGCAGGAAAATGAAACTTCCCAAGCTCAGTTTAGAAACTACACGGAACAATAATATACTATAAAAGAGATCACAGAAACAAGGGGGAAATGTATATTAGAGACCTCCAAAAAATTCTCCCAAAGGAGACTACTTTAGCTGCTTACTCCAGTTTGTTTCTCTCTTATGTCACCCAGGAGAGAGGTGGGGAAGAATGGTATTAAAGACACAAATAGGCTGGGCACGGTGGCTCACGCCTGTAATCCCAGCACTTTGGGAGGCCAAGGCAGGTGGATTACCTGATGTCAGGAGTTCAAGAGCAGCCTGGCCAACATGGTGAAACCCTGTCTCTACTAAAAGTACAAAATGTAGCCGGGCATGGTGGCATGTGTCTGTAATCCCAGCTACTCCGGAGGCTGAGGCAGGAGAATCACTTGAACCTGGGAGTGGAGGTTGCAGTGAGCCGAGATCATGCCATTGCACTTCAGTCTGGATAACAGTGCAAGACTCTGTATCCAGAAAAAAAAAAAAAATCACACAAATAGCTGATCATTGATTCTCTTTCCCTTCCTGCAGCCTCCCAAGGTGTCAGTTAGGAAGTGCCAAAATACTAAAGTCTCATTTAATTTTTCTGATGAACTCATGTTAATGTAGAACAAGAGGAAAGAAAAGAGAGAAAACAAATGAGAATCTAAGGTAGTAAACAGCAGCAGCTTAGCGGGAATATGGGGAACGTGGTCCTCACTAACCAAATAGGACTGATAATGCTTCCAAAAAATAAAATGTTGAGTGAAGGGAAATATGGAAATATGTTTACCTTCTACTAATATCTGCAGGCAGGAAGGTCTAAACACAGGGTTTAACTAAGCTAGGTGAGGAGGGGAGATGTGCAGAAGAAATACTGAAAGATAATCAGTTTCAAACAAAACTCCCATCTTGCTGTAGAGTCTATCCAGAAATCTAGATACAAGTATGGTATACATATGCCCTAGAAGCAACTTAGGTAGTAAACTCCCATTAATTGTTTGTAATTTATCTTGTCCCTGGGCAGTTTCTTAGGAATGGTTTCAGAAGCAAGATCTCTTATTCCTTCAGAATGATAAGGTAGGGAAGCCTCAAAACAAAGCGGCATTTGGAGGCAGAGAAGGAATAAGGTAATGGTGGGAGGAAAGGGATACCAAGCAGGTTCGGTTCAAGAACTAAAGGCAAAATCTTCATACTCATACCCTGTTTGAGCCCAAGAGGAAGCAGGAATGAGAGTAAGGATGAGGCATATAATCCTTATCCTGATATTTGAAAAGAAGGAGACATGAACACTGAGTTAATCTTTTAGTGCTACTGAAATGACTACAGAGGTAATTTGGAAGTTTAAGAGCTAACAAAGCTTCAAAGACAACCTGCTCTTTCTTGTAAAGTGGAGTAAAGATGTTGCAAATAAAACTGCATCCCAAAACTGGAAGAAAAGGGATCTCTTAGCAAATAGGAATCTAGGTGTAGAATTTATACATATATATATATATATTTAAGTATAAAATTGAGAAAGTATGTACAAAAAAATTATCCTAAATCTTAGAAAGGAGACATACAAAAAAGGCCGTGGAAAGAATGGAGAGTGTGTGGGTGGACGCCTAGCAGTTGGACGAATGCATATTGCCCAGCTGCCCGGCAGCCAGCATGAGAATATCTTTCTTCTCCTTGTGGAAGCGCAGTTCCTTGCCTGCCAGTCGAGCTTCATCCAGCTCCCGCTCAGTGGAGGCCAGCTCTCTAGACAGTGCCCCCGGCACACTCTGCTCCCGGCTCACCCAGTCCAAGGCCATTTGGTGGCGAATATCATCATCCAGGGCCCGGTGTGAATAATGAGCCAACACCTCCTAGTAAGGGAGGGGAATGTGAACATCATTGAGAAGGTAAAGGTTCATATCATACCACACTGACCCAACTGGGACTAGGGACTCTTAGCTTTAGAGACCTAACTGAGGTCAGCACCTGAGTCTTTCAAGGAGATTCTTAAAGGAAACTTCCTAGAAGGAGAAGCAAGATAGACAATCACAGCTAAGATTTAAACAGGAGAGATGATAGGAATGAAGAGGGTACTTAGGTAAGGCTTTCAATACTCTCAACCATAGGTCACAATAGACCTTATTTGTAACATAGTAACCACCTCCAAAGAGTCTGCTGACAGATTCTGCTCCGCTCATTCGCCCCACTCATAAACTTTCTTACCTGCCGAGAGCATTGTCTTTCCCTCATGGCCTTAAGGCTGCCATTCCAGTGCAGCAGTTGAAAAACTGTCATTAGCTCCTGGGGGAAGAGGATAGGAAGTACCAGGACAGTGATTTTATATTGGGAGGTTGCATCAGAATTACGTGGGAAACCTTTTAGAAAATGGATTTGTAGAAGCATCTCTCATCACTAACTCTGATAGGCCTTTGGGGAAAGGAAAATATTTATTTATTTATTTACTTACTTATCTATTTGAGACAGAGACTTGCTCTGTCACCCAGGCTGGAGTGTAGTGGCGCAGTCTCAGCTCGCTGCAACCTCTGCTTCCTGGGTTCAGGCAATTCTCCTGCCTCAGCCTCCCAAGCAGCTGGGACTACAGACATGTGCCATCATACCCAGCTAATTTTTGTATTTTTAGTAGAGCTGGAGCTTTGCCATGTTGGCCAGGCTGGTCTCAAACTCCTGGCTTCAAGTGATCCACCCACCTCGGCCTCACAAAGTGCTGGGATTACAGGTGTGAGCCACCGCCCGGCCAGGATTTGAAAAACAGTGTAACAACTTTCCTTTCCAGTATCGAAGAGTTAGGAATTAGTAGGAGGCATTATATATTATAGTAGCAGGCTGACCCACGTTATCAGAGCCAGGAAGTACATGGGAAAGTACCTGGAACTCCAACATTGATTTGCCCTTGTTGGATTCTAGCATGAATCGGAAGGCACCAATCCCTGTATTTGGGTTGTCAGCTTCCTCCCTGTTGCCCTGGTAGTAGAAGAACAGAAAAGACAGATTTTCAACCAGGATTATCATCTGCAGTAGCACTGTCCAAGAGAAATATCATGCAAGTGGCCGGGCACAGTGGCTCACGCCTGTAATCCCAGCACTTTGGGAGGCTGAGGTGAATGGATGATCTGAGGTTGGGAGTTCAAGACCAGCCTGAGTAACATGGAGAAACCCCATCTCTACTAAAAAATACAAAAATTAGCCGGGCATGGTGGCTCATGCCTGTATTTCCAGCTACTCAGAAGACTGAGGTAGGAGAATTGCTTGAACCTAGAAGGCAGAGGTTGCCGTGAGCTGAGATCGTGCCACTGCACTCCAGCCTGGGCAACAAGAGCGAGACTCAGTTTCAAAAAAAACAAAATGCAAGCCACATATTTAATTTAAAATTTTATATCTGCCACATAAGTTAAAAATAAAGAGGTAAAGATTTTTTTTTAATTTAAAAAAAGAAACAAAAAATAAAGCGGTAAGTCTGGGCGCAGTGGCTCACGCCTGTCATCTCAGCGCCGTGGGAGACCAAGGTGGGTGGATCACTTGAGGTCAGGAGTGTTTGAGACCAGCCTGGTCAACATGGTGAAACCCCCATCTCTACTAAAAACATAAAAATTAGCCAGGCGTGGGGGTGGGTGCCTGTAAATCCCAGCTACTCAGGAGGCGGAGGCAGGAGAATCGCTTGAACCTGGGAGGCGGAGGTTACAGAGACTGGGCCATTGCACTCCAGTCTGGATGACACAGGGAGACTCTGTCTCAAACAAAAACAGGTAAAATTAATTTTAGTGATCTTATTTAACCCAATATGTTCAAAATATTATTTTTCAACTGTAGTCAATATAAACATTATTAATGAAGTATTTTATATTCTTGTACTGAGTTTCTTAAATCTGGTATAACTGTGAGAAATTCTGGGTAGCAGTGTGGTCTTCTGGACATTTGCCTATTGTGTCTTCTATTAGTTATGTAACCCTGCAGGGTTAGAATTAAGACACACTGCCCTGCATTCAAGCCTAATGTGTATAAACAACAATACAGCATAGAAGTTAAGAGCATGGAGTGGAGCTCCTGCAAGTAGTGTGGGCTTGGTAAAGTCATTTAACCTCTCTGTTCTGCAGTTTCCTCATCTGTAAGATGGGGATAACCATAGAGCTACCTTAAAGGATTGTTTTGTGAATTAAATAAAATTTAAGTTAAAATAAAATTTTAATTATTTATTTATTTTTGAGATGGAGTCGCACTCTGTCACTCTGTCGCCCAGGCTGGAGTGCAGTGGTGTGATCTCAGTTCACTGCAACCTCTGCCTACTGGGTTCAAGTGATTTTTCTGCCTCAGCCTCCCAAGTAGCTGGGACTACAAGGTGTGCACTACCACACCTGACTAATTTTTGTATTTTTTAGTAGAGACAAGGTTTTACCACGTTGGCCAGGCTGGTCTCAAACTCCTGACCTCGTGATCCACCCGCCTCAGCCTCCCAAAGTGCTATGATTACAGGCATGAGCCACTGTGCTCAGCCAGGAACCATAATTGTCTTTTTTCTTTTTTTTTTTTTTTTAAACAGGGTCTTACTTTGTCACACAGGCTGGAATGTAGTAGCGAAATCTTGGCTCACTGCAGGCTTGACCTCCTGGGCTCAAGCGATACTCCTGCCTCAGACCCCCAAGTAGCTGGGACTACAGGTGCATGCCCCCATGCCCAGCTAATTGTGTTTTTTGTAGAGATGGAGTTTCGCCATGTTGCCCAGACCGGTCTCCAACTCCTGAGCTCAAGTAATCTACCTGCCTCAGCCACCGAAAGTGCTAGGATTACAGGTGTGAGCCACCACACTCAGCCTAGAACCATAATTTCAATAACAATGAATTTATTTATTTATTTATTGAGATGGAATTTCACTCTTGTCACCCAGGCTAGAGTGCAATGGCACAGTCTTAGCTCACTGCAACCTCTGCCTCCCGGTTCACCTGGCTAATTTTTGTATGTTTTCTGTTTTTTTTTTTTTTTTAAGACTGAGTCTTGCCCAGACTGGAGTGCAATGGCACAATCTAGGCTCACTGCAACCTCTGCTTCCCAGGTTCAAGCAATTCTCCCACCTCAGCCTCCTGAGTAGCTGGGACTAAAGGCGTGCACTACCATGCCTGGCTAATTTTTGTACTTTTAGAATAGACGGGGTTTTACCATGTTGGTCAGGCTGGTCTCGAACTCCTGATATCAAGTGATCCGCCCACCTCAGCCTCCCAAAGTGCTGTGATTACAGGCATGAGTCACCGTGCCTGGCCAATTTTTGTATTTTTAGTGGAGATGGGGTTTCACCATGTTGGCTAGGCTGGTCTCAAACTCCTGACATCAAGTAATCTGCCCACCTCCGCCTCCCAAAGTGCTGTGATTACAGGTGTGAGTCACTGTGCCCGGCCAAGTTTTGTTATTTTTAGTAGAAATGGGGTTTCGTCATGTTGGCTAGGCTGGTCTTGAACTCCTGACCTCAAGTGATCTGCTTGCATCTGCCTCCCAATGTACTGAGATTACAAGTATGAGCTATCGTGCCCAGCCCTGTTTCATTTTATAATACCATTAGGCGACCTAAAAGTAGCAAATATACTTTCCAAAAAATTTTAGTTGGCTTTTTCTTATTTGGTTTGGATTAATATAAAAATGTTTTCATTCCTGCAGATGCTGTTGATTGGGGCAAAGAATAATGGGAGAAAAACGGCTGGGTCCTAAATAACAGACGGAAACCAACTTTTGATAAAGTGTTCAACAACTAATCCACAAAGCAGGTAACTGAAGTAATTTAGTATATGTAATTACTTTTTTTTTTTTTTGAGGCAGCGTCTCACTCTGTCGCTCAGGCTGGAGTGCAATGGCATGATCTTGGCTCGCTGCAACCTCTGCCTCCAGGGTTCAAGCAAGTCTTTTGACTCAGCCTCCCAAGTAGCTGGGCTTACAAGTGCCCAGCACCATGCCCGGCTAACTTTTGTATTTTTAGTAGAGACGGGATTTCACCATGTTGGTTAAGCTGGTTTCAAACTCCTGACCTCAGGTGATCCACCCGCCTCGGCCTCTCAACGTGCTGGGATTACAGGTATGAGCCACGCCGACCAGCCTATAATTACATCTACATGTAATTAAATGCAAATAGAACAGATACTTGGTTTGACTATCAGTGAATTTGTGGAAAGGAAGGAAGACGTCAGTGTTAATTCTTTCTTTTTTTATTTTTATGAGATGGAGTCTCACTTTGTTGCCCAGGCTGGAATGCAGTGGCACCATCTCAGCTCACTGCAACTTCTACCTCCCAAGTTATTTTTTCGTATTTTTAGTAGAGACAGGGGTTTCACCATCTTGGCCAGGCTGCTCTTGAACTCCTGACCTCATGATCCACCCGCCTTGGCCTCCCAAAGTGCTGGGATTCCAGGCATGAGCCACCGCGCCCGGCCAGCAGTGTTAATTACTAAGATGTAACTCTATATTAAGTCAACTTGGGCTCTAATCTTGGTGTGGCCACTTACTAGCTATATCATGTTAAGCAACACTTTACTTCCATGTTTTTAGTCTCCTCATCTGTAAAATAGGGGTAATAACAGTACTTATACCTCATAGGATTGTTGTGATGATCAAATGAGATAAAACACGTGTACATCCCCTAGAAGAGTCCCTGCTACAAGGTAAACAATTAGGATTAACTATGGTTCTTCTTATCATCACCATTTGAAAGAACAGTTATAAATAAAGACAGTAAATAAATTATCCTCCTTGTTCCTAAAATAGATAAAAAGGCAAGACATTTTATTATAAATGGGTTCTTTATCAGTAAGATGAAGTAATGGAGTCAGGAGACAAGTGACAATAAAAACAGTCTTATAAAAAAAGGACAGCAGGAACTAAAGTCTTAAGCCAAAATTAGCAAAAGCAAAATTCAATCTCAATTTTCATTTTGGAATAGCTCTACCGTTCCATAAATCTGGAATTAAAGGTTTCTAGATACCAAAGAGACAATGAAAGAGACAAAACAGCAAAAAACACATAAACAGGTAAAGAATTAGAAACTGAGACATGTGGAGCAGATGACACAATAGACTGACAGAGAACAGACCAAAATAACAGAGAAGTGGACCAGAAAGAAAACAAGAATTCATTCTCTGTTTCACAGTAATTTACAACTTCCCAACCGGTCGGTTCTGCCATCCCCCACTCTCCTCCCTTCTAGCTCCATGTAACTTACATTGAAAGATGCCAGGGCCTCAGAGACACTCTTCTCAATGAACTCATCAGTGATTCTTCGGGAAGGATGTTCATTAAACACAGAATTCATTAGCGCAATCTTCGCAGCGCTTCTCCGGGCCTCAGCTTTTGTGGGGCAAAACTAGGCAGGGGGAGAAAGAGTGAGAATATGTGTATTTGTGCATCTGAGAGAGAAGAAGGAACAGTGGGAGGGAAGCACTGGAGACAGAAAACACTTGGATGCTTTTTGGATAAATCAGTTGGGTTCAACACACTCTCCAAGGTTTTTATTGTAAAGTGGTTGGGATGTTTGGGAACATAATTTTGATTCAACATCCTGAAGTCATTAAGGAACTGGAGAGGGCTGTAGCTCATACCAAACTGAACGCAGAACAAGGAAGGCTGCTTAAGTCAGCATATAATCACTGGACGTGAAAAATACCGTTTAAACTGTCGACAGAATTAATTACTCAGTAGTGAAAGAAGACAGACACAGTCTTTGCCTACATGGAACATAGTGCACTAGGAGAGACAATTATGATATGTTGTAATAAGTGATATGATAGGGGAAGTTCAGGGTGCTATGGAGACTCATAGCAGGGCTTTTAACCTTGTCTAAGGGTTACACAAACCATATGGAAAACAGAGCAAAGGTGTTTATTATTTTCTCTAAATTCCATTTCAAACTTTTTTTTTTTTTTTTTTTTTTTTTTTTTTGAGACAGAGTCTTGTTCTATCTGTCGCCCAGGTTAGAGTACAGTGATGTGATCTCGGCTGACTGCAACTTCCGCCTCCTGGGTTCAAGCTATTCTCCTGACTCAGTCTCCTGAGTACCTGGGATTGCAGGCATCCGCCACCACTCCTGGCTCACCACTCCTGGTAAAAACCCGGAGTTTTACCATCTTAGCCAGGCTGGTCTCGAACTCCTGACCTTGTGATCCACCTGCCTTGGCCTCCCAAAGTGTTGGGATTATAGGCGTGAGCCACCGCACCTGACCCCATTTCAGACTTTTAAATGGACATTTCCGAAGGCTGCTTCCCTGTCTGCAATGTAAAAAATCCATCTTTGATGAGCATATTCATACTAGTCCATAATTTCTCACTACCTCATAATAGCAACCATTCTCTTCATCATCACAGGTATTTCATATAATTGTAGAATAGACTTTAGAAGTAATCTAACCTATCTCCTTCATGCTAGATGGGAAAAGTGAGGCCCACAGATTTGCCCCATTGACATTCAGAAGAATGGGAATTTGGATCTCCTAACTCTTAGATAAGTACTGTTTCCACACACATTGTCCCTCTGATTTGACCTCTTAGAGAAATCCAACATTGCTTTCTTTAGTAATTGCCTATGAAAAAGTATTGGACGCAAGGAATACGACTGTTCTATATCCTCAATAAGACATGGAAGAAAGTTGGAATGCAATAACTGAAGCCAGATCAGAGCATGGGTTGGATGCTGGTAGTCTGATATACTGAAGAAGGGCATATTCATAACTGCGCAAATTCAAAATGGGCTTGAGTTTTTGAAAGGAAAGCATGGTACTGAGGTTCCATTATGGTCAAGTGGGCCTCAGGTGCTTGTCAGAATAATTTTCCCAGAATTGATTTAGGTCTTCAAATATGGCCAAAGTGGTGGAGAAAGCCCTTACTAACATCTAAGCATTTACCTTTGCTACTGTCGCCTCACAACTCTTACCTGGAAACTCCCAAAGCAACTTCCCCCAGGCAGGGTGACATAGCAGACATAAGGAGGGCTGTTGGAGGGAACCATCTCATAAACCACTAGAGCCCCATTCTTCAAGTCAGCCCCACGGGACTGCTTCATCTGCCAGAATTCCTGAAGTGCCTCCACCACATTCACTACAAAAGAGAGGTAGTTAAGTTCAGCAGTGAGAACACCTCCAAGCGGTGTGCACTTCCCTACAGTACCTGTAATCTGTACCTCCGTTAAGTCTGCCTCTTAGCTCCCTACCTATCACCATTTAAAAGCATTTAAGTTAATAAACCTAGACTGTGATTAAGTTAATTTGCCCAGGAAGACCAGAGTATGCCTGGCCTCCTCCACCACTTTTCTAGTTCACATTTTATTTTATTTAAATATTTTTTCACTCCCACCTCCAATCTGAATAGTTCACATTTTAACTTAGTCCTCGAATAACTTAAATTTTGGAGGCAAAGTTCCCAATGCTAGCAGACCATTATCACTGCCTGATGAAATACAAGTAGATTATTCCACAGTTGTTAGCTGGCCCAGGATGGTCACCACCACCACCACAATAAGTGCTAACATGTATTGACACTTATTGTATGTCAGGCATTTCTGTAACTGCTTTACATGTTTCATCACAGCAACTTTATGAAGCAGATAATTTTACTATCCCTATTTTTTTTCTTTTTTTCTTTTTTTTTTTTTGAGATGGACTCTTGCTCTGTCACCCAGGCTGGAGTGCAGTGGCGCGATCTCGGCTCACCACAACCTCCGCCTTTTGGGTTCAGGCAATTCTCCTGCCTCAGCCTCCTGAGTAGCTGGGATTACAGGCATGCACCACCACAGCCGGCTAATTTTTGTATTTTTAGTAGAGACGGGGTTTCACCATGTTGGCCAGGCTGGTCTAGAACTCCTGACCTCATGATCTACCCACTTTGGCCTCCCAAAGTGCTGGGATTATAGGCATGAACCACCACACCCGGCCTACTATCCCTATTTTACAGATGAGGGAAATGAGATATAGAGAGGTTAAATAACTTTCCCAAGGTTATACCAGCTAGAAAGTAGCAGTTTGAGTATTCAAACTCAAGCAGGCTTTGTTCCAGTGAGTATTCTTTTATGCAATACTGCTGGCTCATGGAAATATAGCCCTAATAACCATTCCCAAGCCTGTGTTTCTAGTGAGCACATCCATGGCCAGATTCCTTTTTCAACCTAGAATACTATGTATATGCTATGAGTGACAGAACCCAGGGCATGGGGGTTAGAAAATTTCTCTTTTGAGGCTTTACCTGGGTATAAATGATTTTTGGAGGAACTATATGGTGGGATGGGAAGCAATGCAATGGGAAGCAGTTGGAGGACTTTACAAAGAAGCAGGCCTCCATGGGATTCTCATGCTCCTTCACATCTCGCTAGGTACACCAAGATTGCGAAACCCTGACGGCTCTTTACTTGGGCTATTTTTCAGGACTGTGCTTGTAGCAAGAAATCTTGAGGGATGAGGTACTATCTTCACTCAGATAAAGAACAAGCTTGCTTCAGCTTGTTATAAAATGGCAAGTTCCACAAGCTGCAGGTTCTGTAAGTGTTCCTCTGTTGTGAAGCAACCCATGGCCTATGCAAGCATCTACCTGAGCCCTCTGCACTGGACTTGGGAGGAGGCAAGGAGGACTAATAAAAACATGATGCTCATGCTACTTGCTGTGAATAATAAAGTCCTTTGTCTCTGATCTTGATGTCTCTTGACTTCTGCCAGCATCCGTGAAACAGTAAAGTGCTAATTTATTAGTTGTAAGTAGGCTAAAATCAAACTCCAGACCTGACACTGTATTCTAGAACACTTCCTCTCATCCCCTACATTTTCCTTATGTAGCCAACAGTGTAAAGAGGGGAAAGAGATATTAACCAAATCTCAAACAAATGTAAAATTGCAGCTGTGATCAAGTTCTATAAAGGAGTGATGGATGTCGGAGTATCTGACCTAGTTAAGAAGGTCAAAGAAAGCTACCCTGAGGAGGCAATATCTAAGTTCAGGTATGACTAGGAATTCACCAGGCAAGAGATGAGAGAACAGTGTTCTGAGCATAAGGAGCAGCATGTACAAAGGCTCGTGACAGCAGGGAACATGACGAATAAAGGGACTTGATCACTGTGGCTGTGAGTGAGTGAGGGGAAGGGTAATGCAAGATGAGGTTGCAAGAAGCGGCAGGGACCAGACCAAGTAGGGCCTTTTAGGCAGTGTTAGAATCGAGTATTGCCTTTACCCTAGAGCAACAGGAAGCAGTTGGAGGACTTTAAAAAGAAGGAGGGATTCTTCTGAACTCAGCTCCGAGGAAAAATAACTTTTAAAAAAGAGGCGGGGCGTGGTGGCTCACGTCTCTAATCCTAGCACTTTGGGAGGCCGAGGCGGGCAGGTCACCTGAGATCAGGAGTTCAGGACCAGCCTGGCCAACGTGGAGAAACCCCATTTCTACTAAAAATACAAAAATTAGCTGGGTGTGATGGCACGTGCCTGTAATCCCAGCTACTCAGGAGGCTGAGACAGGAGAATCACTTGAACCCGGGAGGCGGAGGTTACAGTGAGTCAAGATTGCGCCACTCCAGCCTGGGCAACAGAGCAAGACTCTGTCTCAAAAAAAAAAAAAAAAAGGAGGGATGAGATCAGTTTGCTTTTAGAAAGGATCACATTGACTCTAGGGTTCCAAACATTTCAAATAGTTTTAGCTAAAGCCTCATAATAATAAATTATCATCATCACACGTGCTCTCCAATATCTTGCAACATACCACTCTCCCTTTTTGTTTTTTTTGGAGACAGAATCTCACTCTGTCACTCAGGCTGGAGTGCAGTGGCGCTATCTCAGCTCACTGCAACCTCCGCCTCCTGGGTTCAAGGGATTCTCCTGCCTCAGCCTCCTGAGTAGCTGGGACTACAGGCATGCGCCACCATGTTTGGCTAATTTTATTTTTGTATTTTTAGTAAAGATGGAGTTTCACAGTGTTAGCCAGGATGGTCTTGATCTCTGACCTCTTGATCCGCTCATCTCAGCCTCCCAAAGTGCTGGGGATTACAGGTGTGAGCCACTGTGTCCGGCCTTTTTTTGGTTGTTTTGTTTTTTGAAACAGGATCTCACTCTGTTGCCCAGGCTGGAGTGCAGTGGAGTGATCTCAGCTCATTGCAACCTCCACATCCCAGGCCCAAGCGATCCTCCAACCTTAGCCTCTGACTAGCTGGGATCACAGGCACATGCCACCACGCCCGGCTAATTTTTGTATTTTTTGTAGAGACAGGGTTTCACTGTGCTGCCCAGTTTGGTCTCAAACTTTTGAGGTCAAGCGGCCTCCCAAAGTGCTCCTCCTCTACCTTGGCCTCCCAATGTGCTGGGGTTACAGGCATGAGCCATCATGCCCGGCCTCTCCTCTCCTACTCTTAATCGCAACAAAGGCTCATTCATTCTTTCATATTTCCTTAATTCAGATCTGCCAAGAAGACACCAAGATGGGATAGGCAATTGCAAGAGATTTTTGGGGGAGGAAGTAGGAGATGACAGGGAGAGCCTTCCAAGCACAGCAAAGCTCTGTGGAACAGAGGGAAAGAATGAGGTCTAGATATGACAGTCTCAGACTATAGCACAGTTTTAAGGATTTGGCTAAGCCAGTGAGAAGTCCTCATGCCAAAGGAATCTCACATCTCACCAGCATCTGCCTGTGTTAATACCCGGGATGTGCTCAGTCATTGGCTGGGAGCACCTACAGGAAGCACAGTTCCTACAAATGTGATTATGGATGCAAATGTGCAACTCTGTGGTGCAAATGTGGTTATGGATGGCCCACAGTGGGCAGTAGCTGAGGCTGTTATGCTCCCTGCAGCAGGTGATCTGTACTGCACATTTTCATGGCTGTCATATACACATGCAAAAATTTGAGCACTTAATAGGTACATGCCATCATTCTAAGCATTGGGCAGGCAAAGAATAACACACAGTTCCTGCAAGCAAGAAAGTTTTTTATTTTATTTTTGAGATGGAGTTTTGCTCTGTTGCCAAGGCTGGAGTGCAATGGCACAATCTCAGCTCGCTGCAACCTCTACCCTGTGGGTTCAAGCAATTCTCCTGCCTCAGCCTCCCGAGTAGCTGGGATTACAGGCACACACTGCCACACCCAGCTAATTTTCATATATTTAGACAGGGTTTCACCATATTGGTCAGGCTGGTCACGAACTCCTGACCTTAGGTGATCCACCTGCCTTGGCCTCCCAAAGTGCTGGGATTACAGGCATGAGCGACCGTGCCCAGCAAGGAAAGAATTTAAAATCAGTGGCCAATAATAAATGATCTTGTCTGCTCTGTGACTAAACAAACACTCATGTACTAGCCTGAGTTTGAGAAGCAGGATAAACTCTTTTTAATAACATATATTTAACTGACTTCTAAGAATGCTCATTCTTCTATTAAAAGACAGCATGAGAACACATGTCATCAAGACCTCCTGAGGCTCTGTCATGGGCAAATGATAATAATAATAATAAATTTAAATTTAAAAATTAAAAAGATCCAGCATGAAAAGGAAACTCTCTTTCCCACCGTTGGTTTTGGCAGGGCTCTTCAAAGGTCAATACTGACCAGAAAGCTCTGCCATCTTTGTTCTTTCCATGAGGTCTTTTCAGCTCCAGTTCCCTCTTTGAGACACAATGCACTGGGTGACAGCTCTCCTGACATGCAAACAGCAGGGAGATACTGGAGGAGGAGACCACATAATTGGGAAGATCCCATTTAAAAGGATGTGTTCATCTCTATCCAGTTAAACACTTCTTGGCACAGAGTAGAGAACCATTTTGTAATGACTACTAAAAGCCAAGGGACGTGGGGAGTCTTATTTTACAAATGTGAATATGCAATGATAATTGGGCAAAGTGGTCAAGAAAAAAGCAATTGTGATCTGCATTTGAAAATGCTTCTAGACTCATTCATTTTTAGAGCTGGAAGGAACTTTAGAGATCATCTAGTCCGGTGTAAGCTAAGGAAGGACAGAAGACTTGTTTGAGGTCACATAGCTATGGCAGAGTTGGGGCATGAATCTAGATATCCTGGGGCCAATATTCTTTCCAATTTGGGAATCTTAACCCAGACCCCAAGGTCCAGTCCATAGCTGAGCTTCACGGGGTTTCACAAGCTTCCTAAAAATGTTAAGTAAAATTATGTGTGGGTGTGCATATGAGTATTTGTGCATGTGTATCTGTGGAGTGTCCCCTTTTTTTAAAAAAATATTTTCAGTGAGGAGCCATGGATATAATGGTACATAAGGATGGCTAAAGAACATTTAGGTGGAAGGGTAGGGATGGCTGAGATATACACATTTGACAATTGTTTTCTCAAAATCCCTCACAAGAAAGACCAAGATAGGAACATTTCAGTGTTTATGCCCTCTTGAATAACAAAAAAGAGAATAATTTAGTTTTTGTCTTTAGGAGATAAAATATATGAATGTCTAAGTGGAATGAGAAATAGTGATCCCTTTCAGCCAAAATAAGAACTTTTTTTTTTTTTTTTTGAGACAAAGTCTCGCTCTGTCACCTAGGCTGGAGTGCAGTGCCGTGATCTCAGCTCACGGCAAACTCTGCCTCCCAGGTTCAAGCAATTCTCTTGCCTCAGCCTCCCGAGTAGCTGGGATTACAGGTGCACACCACCACATCCAGCTAATTTATATAGTTTTAGTAGAGATGGGGTTTTGCCATGTTGGCCGGGCTGGCCTTGAACTCCTGACTTCATGTGATCCTCCCACCTTGGCCTCCCAAAGTCCTAGGATTACAGGCATAAGCCACCACGCCCGCCTAAAAACATTTATTTTTTGAGGCAAGGTCTTGCTCTACAGCCGAGGCTAGAATGCAGTGGCACAATCACAGCTCACTCAGCCTTGACTTCTTGGGTTCAAGTGATCCTCCCACCTCAGCTCCCTGACTGGCTAGGACTACAAGACGCTCACCACCATGCCTGGATAATTTTAAAAAAATTTTTGTAGAAATAGGGTCTCATTATGTTGCCCAGGCTGGTTTCAAACCCTAAGGTTCAAGCAATCCTCCTGTGTTGGCCTCCCAAAGTGTTGGGATTACAGGCATGAGCCATCATGCATGGCCAGGATAAAAATATTTAAATAATATATGAAACTACAGTAAAATTTTTATATCATAAGGATAAATACAACCTTGTCAGGAAGGTAATTAACAAAAATAAAAGAAAAAGAAAGAATAAATACAACTTTGTGGTGGGGGAGCAGGAATAAAGTGATAATGAAATTAAGAGGTTATAAAAAGGTTCTCTTTGATCATACAGGATGATGAGAAAGACTGACCCTATTCACATTATTATGGAAGATAGGGAAGTTGGTTAAAAATATTTCATCTATCTCCTATTTCAATCTTTAGAAGGTACATCTGCCCCTAAATAGCCCACAGTGCACAGTCTCTTTGGAAGGAGAGACTGCAAAGTTGACAGTGACTTTGAGAGGGGACTCTGGTAGACTGAATAATGCTACCTGCCAAAATGTCCATATCCTAATCCTTGGAACCTGTGAATGTCACTTTATCTGGCAAAGACTTTGCAGATGGGTTTAAATGATTTGAGATGGAGAAATTACCTAGATTATTATAGGTGGGCCCTAGGGAGGCAGGTCGGGCACATTGACTCATGCCTATAATTCCAGCACTTTGGGAGGCCAAGGCAGGAGGATCACTTGAGGCCAGGACTTCAATACCACCCTGGGCAACATCGTGGGATCTTGTCTCTACAAATGTTTTTACAAAATCAGTCAGGTGTGGTGGCATGCACCTGTGTTCCTAGCTACTTGGGAGGCTGAGGCGGGAGGATCACTGGAGCCCAGCAGTTCCAGGCTGCGGTGAGCTATGATTGCACCACTGCAGTACAGCCTGGGCAACACAGCAAGATTCCATCTTTTTTTTAAAAAAAAGGAGACATATTTGACAAAACACAGAAGAGGAGGAATCACAGAGGCAGAGACTATAGTGATACAGTAATAAACCAAGTAAAAAACCAATGTCAGCAGCCACCAGAAGCTGGAAGAGATAAGGAACAGATTCTCCCCTAGGGCTTCTTGAGGGAGCACAGCCCTGCCAACACTTGATTTTGGATTTCTGGCCTTCAGAACTATGAGAGAATAAATTTCTGTTGGTTTAAGCCACTAAAGTTGTGATAATTTGTTACAGCCACCACAGGAAACTTATAAGGGACTAATCCAGCATTTCCAAAAATTGGAACTATTCAGCCCAACCCATTTAACTCCAGTCACTTACAGAAAAGAAGCTGTCTGTGATTCTGAGGAAAAGGAACAACTAAATAGAAAATACTACACAAGATTCACTTGTTCAACTTAGTGGAATAGCAGGGCAAAATCGCCAATCATGCAGCCATATTGTAGCATAAAAGGATAGCAATAATTCTAAAACAAGTTTGAAGAAGGAAATGTAGCAGTTACAGAGCAAGGAAAGTGTGTACTCAATCCTGTCAGTTTAGAGATTGCCAGATGTCAAACATGAGAAAGAGACTATATGCCATAGAAAAAAAGAGGGCAAAGTAAATAGTAATGCAGAACAATACCTATTATTTACAGTTTCCAAAGCATTTCCAAATGCACAATAATAGCAACCACACCAAGTGCCATGTGCTGTATGCTTTCTATTCGTTATCTCATTTAATCCACACAAAACTATCAGGATAAGTACTATAATGCCCATTTGACAAAAAGTAAGCAAGTGAAGGAACAGTGCAGAAGTGGCAGAACCGGGATTTAGAAACAATGTTTGTTTGACTCCAAAGTCAATCCTCTTTGTATTGGGCTAGCCTGCTTTATGACACCATAAATCCTCACACATGCTCGGTAAAGTGGACTGTGAGCTCCATCAAGATAGGGACTAAGTATCTGCCTTGTCCACCACTGCATCTGGTGACCAATAAATATTTGTTAAATGAATGGAGAGAACAGATGAGGCATACAGAGATTAAGCAACGTCTCCAAGATCACACAGCCAACTGTTTGGTAGGGCTAGGTCCTCTGATTCCAAATCCCATGCACTACAAACTTATTAAGATCCTACAGAATACTGAGCTATGTGTGTATCTTGAGTAAGTGGGTAAGAGAGGCAGACAAAGGACAGAAAAGTGTTTTTAAATATAAATAAACACTGATATCCCCACATGAGTGAAGGTAGATCTAAAGACTGACTGGAAAAGGTGAATTTGGAGCATTCAGGAAGAAGATGAAGGATGTTAATTGAAGGCGATGTGGTAAAGCATTGCTGGACGAGGGAATGAATTGTCTAGTCAGAGGCCAAAGTAAATTGTATTCAAGGGAATACAGCCATTCCCTCAAATACCATGCCATCAGTCACAAGGGTATGTGAGTACATGCCAGTGGCAGCTCTGCCTAAGAATTGAAGCAGCATAAGTGATTCCATGTGGTGAAGAACTTTCTGAGCCAAATGGGCAGAGAGTCTGCTTGCCTGAATTTGAACTATCTGCCAGACTCTCCTAAAGTACTGGCTGGACACCCAGACTGGAAATGAGAAACTCAAGAATAATGAGAAAGACTGCGATGGGAGGATGGGGAGATAGGAAAGAAAATCACCACAGAGTCTGAAGCCTGACTAATCGCCTTTTGTCAGCACAATCCCCTTGTTCCCTCATCCTTGCTAAGGAAATGAAAGTCTTTACAGGATGCCCAGTTTAGGAGCCAAAGCAGAGGCTCTCCAGGTAACACAGACAAGAAAAAGGGTGTACTCCTCTATAATGTCAATAAATGCCTATAAGTTTCCAAGAGGAAGCCTTCAGATTTCGTGTGACTACTAGGGGCTACTCCTGTGCCTAGAGGCAAAGATCTTCCCTTGATCTTGACTTAGAGACTTGAAGTAGTAGGATAGTAACCTATAGCAGTTCCATCACATAGCCTTGTTAAATCCAGGGATTACATTGGAAAAATAACAATGTTTCCTCATGAGTTTCGGGATCATCCATTTGCATCCTGAGCACCTGGTAGAGTGCCTGCCCTATAGCAGGAGTTCAAATTGTATGAAGAACAATGGGAAATTGATGATAAATGAATCATTAGGCACATACAGCAAAATTGCTCTAAAAATCTGTTTTCATAGGAATTTTTGGGTTTACATGATCAGGATTTAAGAGTGGGAAAAAATGAAGCATGTTCTACTTCAGGAATGATGAACCAACAAATTTGAGATAACAATCATTTTTAGGTACCCATTATATGTCAGTTGCAATGCCTCAGTTAATCCATATGGTAACCCTTGAGGCAACTGAGGCTCAGTGAGGTTAAGTCCATTCCGCGAAAATTTAGCTGGTAAGTGACAAAGACCTCCAAAGCCTGTGTGTGCTCTTTTCACTAAACTTTTTTTTTTTTTTCATAATGATTTCATTATATAAACTTTCTTAAAAAAAAAAAAAGAAAATCTACAGAAAAGACCTGTAACTTTTCTCTATATTGTTAAACTAGACAATTAAAGATACAGTCACTTCCAGGTCAAGCAGGACCTGGCCAAGCAGACGGGAAGGATGTCTTTTTTTTTTTTTTTTTTTTTTTTTGAGACAGTCTTGCTCTGTCGCCAGGCGCCATGCTAGAGTGCAGTGGCACGACCTCGGCTCACCGCAACCTCCGCCTCCCGGGTTCAAGCAATTCTCCTGCCTCAGCTTCCCGAGTAGCTGGGACTACAGGCGCGCGCCACCACACCCAGCTAATTTTTGTATTTTTTAGCAGAGAGGGGGTTTCACCATGTTGGTCAAGATGGTTTCGATCTCTTGACCTCGTGATCTGCCCACCTCGGCCTCCCAAAGTGCTGGGATTACAGGTGTGAGCCACCGCGCCTGGCCGGAAGGGATGTCTTATAAATTCCAGGCTTAAATTCTGTATTCCATACTCTTCACTATATCTTCCTCATTACTTACACTATAAATCTGTAACTCAAACTCAGACAGGAAACTACACTGGTTAAACAAAAACAACAAAGAAAACCCTCACATCCCTCTTTTAGACATCTTTAAGATGAAGATTTCTAACCCAAATAGAGTTTCAAACCTGGCGCATTTCCACAGAACTTCACATTGAAAGAGCCAAGGCCTGGGATTTATCCTCAGTTCCTGGGCAAGGGCCAGGAAAACAGAGCCAGACAGCAAGGCCGGAGTTGTGAGTCTCCATACTAAAAAAGATACCAAAGTAAAGCACTGAGCCACAGGCAGCTGCTGTGGGATCGATGGCACAGGTCCGGATTTAAATGCACAATTATTATGAGTGACTTGTGAAGGCACTACCGAGTTCCCCAGTAAATCCGAAGTTGCACTGAAATTTCAGAGTGAAGTAAGTAAAGAATTCAAAAATCAAGGTTAAGGAGCCGAAGCAAATGAACAGGGGAGTCCAAGAATTGCAGAGATCACAGAGGAAGGACGGAGAGGGTGTGGACGAGAAATTGGATCTGAAATGGAAGACAGGACCCCACACAATGGGGACTGGTTCTCAAAGGCAGAGAGATGTTAAGGTACGAGGCTAGAGGAGGAATTCCATTTCTAAAGGAGAAAAGCTTAGGAAGAAAGGAGGATTGCGTCTGAAAAAGCGTCCCTGGAGAATAGATTGATAACTCCGTAACGGGGAGGAGGTGGGAGGCTTAAACGTGTGTATGCGGGTGCGCGTCTGTGCGTGTGCGCGGCCCAGAAGGAAACGCACAGGAGGGCTCCACGCCAGGAAAAGCGACCCGGAGGACTGTGGGAGCAAGGCTCCCCTACAGAGGGCGTCGCGCAGGAGGCCGGACTCGCACACTCACCTCGGCCGTAGCCCTGCGTGTGCTTGGCGAAGCTCCTCACCACGGCCTCCACGGCCTCTCGCAGCACGGCCGGGCTCCCGGCAGCGCCGGGGGGCAGGGACAGGCTCGGGGCCCCAGACAGGAGCAGCGGCGGCGGGGGCGGTGCGGGGGGCGGCGGTGCAGGCGGGGGGCCCGCCGGGGGTGTGGCGGCGGCAGCCGCGGCCCCAGTCACTCCGGGCCGCAGCGCCCGGAGAGTGCCCCTCCCGCTGGTGCCCACACCAGGCTGCAGCCTCTGCGCTCGCATCGTCTCCATCCCGGCCGCCAATGGAGTAGCGCCCCGAAGCCTGCCAGCCTGGCGAGCTAACGGTCCCAACCACCCTAGTCAGCGAGCGCCTGGGGACTGAGGGCGGTGCCGGGGCCGAGCCGTCAGTCAAGTGGGGGCGGGAACGAGCCAGGTCCCATGCCAATCACCAGGGACGGGGCGGGAGCTGCAGGGCTCCTGCTCCGCCATAGGTAAATTATTGAGGAGGGTGGAGATTCTGAGAACCAATTGCAAAGAGAAAAAGCGTATCCTCTGGAACGGCAGACGCAGAGCTTGCGCGCGTCTTCGGGAGTCCTGCGGCGCGCACTGGAAAGAGGGCTAGAACCCTGGGGCGGGGCTTGAAGAAAAAAATGGGCCTGGATGGAAGACTGGGGAGAATTACAGAGTAGAGACCATTTTGTCCCACCATTTCATTTTACAAATTGTAGGGGAGGTAACTGTGGCTCAGAGAAGTAATTTGACTTGTCCAACATCACATGCAATTGGTGGTGGAGCTAAGGCAAGAAAGATACTGACGTTTAATGAACATAAACTATGCAATGTACTGTAGTGCATGTCTTATTTACAATCACAATCACTAACTGGATTTTGTTATTTTGGTGATAAGGAAACAGATGCTGAGGGAGGCTAGATAAATGGCCCAAAATTAAATAACTAAGTGGAATCCAGAGTTTAGACACAGGTGTTCTGATTCCCAATATTTTTATCTTTTTACTATGCCACATTGTTGGGTAATTTTCTGATTTCACTTATTCTAAGTAGGAGAAGGGAATAAGAGAGAGTAGGAAGGGCAAGTCTCTTTGCCTCCCATTAGAGTGAGAAAGAGTTAGGGTACATGCAGAAAACTGGCAAAGTAAGAAGTCCAGGTGGGGGATTAAGAAAATTACCCTTGTTCATATAACATGTCAGGCTGGGTTCCTCTGATTACTTTGCACACACACACTTGCACACATGCACACACACTCTACATAACCTTTATCATGTGGTCACTGTACCATTTTTACTTAAGTGAGGTTATATTAACTGCCTTCCCCCCATCATCTCTCCTACAGTGGCTCAGAAATCAAAGATGGGGAAATAAAGGCCAGAAGTAGAAGAAAAATAGAAGAAACACACTTGGTGGAGTGAAAATTAGACCCTGAATAAAAACTGTGAGTGGTCAAGAAATAGGAAGCTTGAAAAAGAGACAGTTAATCTACTGGGATATATCTGCTGATGATGGAGGGAGAAACTCTTTGTAGGAACCTTAAAGATTTCAAGGTTGAACATAGAGGAAACTGGAGGAAATGAAATCTTGTCGAATGCCTTAAAACCTTTAGGACACGGGACACTTGCCTTTTCTCTATAGCCACAGTTGGTCAGTGGGTTTCTTGGAAAGAAGGTGGCTGGAATGGCTAAGTATCCCCTGGATCATTACAGCTGTAAGTTAGTATTACCCTCCCTCCCCATTCCTCATTCCCCCATACCCACACCTCCAGGCAGAAGTGACAAAACAGAGACATCTGAACATATTTATTTGATATGTCAAGTGGAGAGAGGAGTGATTTAGGGTTTCTCCCCACGTCTACCTGTGGGGTTGTTCATAAGCTCAGACAGACAGAAGAGCAGCTTAGAGCCCATGACCCACTCCCTGGGAAAATGAGACAATCTGCTGTGGTTGTTGGAGGAACAGGGTGGGAATAAAAAGCAGGAAGTTGAGAAGTGAAGTTGAGAGCGGGAAAGAGAGCAGCAGAACTGAGGCTGGAGTGTTGCTGCAGGAACCCCAAGAAGAGTGGAAAAGATATCCCGAAAAGTGGGTGGGGCGGGCGGCAGAGTGTGACTGAGTAGCCAGGCCTGGAGAAAGAAGCAAGACCTGCGGAACGGGCTAGGATGTTCACGGAGAGAGGAGTGTGCAAAAGTAGGATCGGCTGTGGCAGGGCGTACGTGGAAAGCAAGGGGCTGCTTCTGCAGGAGGGCAAAGACGTCAGAGACTGCCCACAAACAGGGCTTCCCTACTGCTTCTGAACAAATGCAAGAGAGTTTGGGACCCTAGCCCTGTGTGTTTATTGGTGTGCTGTGCCTGTGGGTACACAAGGAATCCCATATGCCTGTGAAATGACCAGGGCATGAATACATGTGACTATATATCCAGTAAGTAGAGTACTTATTCTTTCTTGCTAGTAAGAGTACTGTGCTTATGGACACATGCTTAACCATGTGTGGGTGCCCCGTGCACCCGTGAGCACATGCAGGGGATCCCTGTTTTCCTGGCATGTGTGTGAGCGGTTCTCCCACCTATCCCATGAGGGTCCTGGCCCCCACCCTCCTTGGCTCCTCTCAGTGCTCTCAGCGCCCTGGTTCCCCAGGCCCACCCAGGCTCTGGAAGCCCCCCAGCAGGCGCAGCTGCTCAGTCTGCATGGAGTGGCGTCTCACCAATTTGCGCTTGGTCCTGGGAGAGCCCGGCGCCGCGGCATAAGGAGGGGCAGGCAGCGAAGGCGCCCGACCTCCGGGCTGAGGGCGAATGTCGGGGATGGGAGGGTGGGGACTGACGTTGAGAGGGGGCAGGAAACCCGGCCGCGTCTGCGAGATGTGGTCCAGGAGCAACGTCCCCGAGCCCCTCCGCTCCAGCAGGCCCGGACTCCGCCTCCGTCCGCTTAGCGGAGACACCGCCCCCGGCAGACTCTCCTGGGACTGGCGCGGAGAGGGAGCCGAGCCGGCCGGAGGGAGGGTCAACGGGGAGGCGCTGTACCGGCGGCGCTCCAGGGACAGGCGGCTGGCCTCTGGCGAGTCGGGGCAAAGATGTCCGGGGCTGTCGAGCTCCACTGGCTCCATGCGGCTCAGTTTCTGCCTCAGCCCTGAAGGGGGACCCGGCTCCTGAGCTTCTGGCGCAGTGTTTCGGCGCGACAGAGGACCCCCGCAAGTCACTTTCTCCGCCCATGGGGGCGGGTCCTCAGGGCCTTCCGTGCTGTGGCGTCGGGAAAGCCGGGGGCGACCGGTCAGGGTCAGGCCGTTGAATTCGGCAGTCAAGCGCTCGATGCCCGGTCTCCCTTCGGTGGGCGGGACGGGTTGAGGAGGGGCCACTAGGCCCCAGGGCTCGGAGTTGAGCCTCTTGAGTGGTTTGGGGGGATGGCGTGGTGGTTTGGGGAGCGGCTCGGAAGGAGAGGGGTCATCGGGGGGCTTGGGAAGAGGGAATTCAAATACGTCCCGCTTCTCCTCTTCCTCCTGGGCGCGAGGGGATAACATCCCTCGCCCTCCTCCTGCGGTCTGCAGTTGGATTTCCGAAGGCGACGTGCAGACCCCCGGGCTAGGAGGAGCGGGAGCAGGATCCTCCACCCCTGGGGATGGTGGAGAATTGAGATATTGCCGGGTCTTCTTGGTGCCCGAGGGCGAGGTATCGGTGGTGATGATGATGACCTCCGTGCCCTTGGCCTTGCAGGCGTCCAGCAGCGTGGCAAGGGTCTCGCGGTCCCCGCGGTCCAGGGCGTGGACAAGAGCCGAGGCGCCCGCGTGGTCTCGGACGGAGGGGTCTGCGCCGTGGGCAAGAAGCAGCGAGGCCACGGCGGCGCCCCCACCCCCGGCGCAAGCGTGCATGAGCGCTGTGCGCCCCAGGCGGTCTGCGATGTTGGGGTCCGCGCCTTGCTCCAGGAGGTAGCGTACCATGCGTGCCTTGTTCTGGGGGTCGTCGTAGCGGGCCCGACAGGCTGCCATTAGCGCAGTCTCCCCCTGCGCATCACCCTCATTCACGTAGGCGCCTCCCTCCAGGAGCAAACGGGCCAAGCGTAGCTTACCCTGACCCACCGCCCGAAGAAGAGCGTGGCCCTCAGTGTGCAACATAGCTGCGGCTGTGCCGAGGGCACAGATGGAGCCGCGACCGAGACCTGCCGAGGAGGGCTAGGTGGGGGGTGGGGGGTGGGGGTGGATGGCAGAGGCCTGAGGTCTCAGTGACGAAGCCGATCCCTGCAAGAGAGAGATCTTACTGATAGATTTGGCAGGGAAATTGAGGTACCGATGCAGGGACCCAGCGTGGGCTGAGGGAGATCTTCACGGCATACAGTCCTTCCTCTAACTCACGCCTTTGAGCCGGCCCTTCCCCCGCAGCGCATGCCTGAGGAGGTGGGAAGGGTGCACCCGCACTGAAGGACTAGCGCGGGTGCAAATGCGTTCGTGCACGCGCAGGGCTGTCCGCACCCCCACCCTCACCCATGGCTTATCAGACCTTTCCTCTATCCCCCTTTTCTTATCCACACTTGGGATCCCCCTTTCTAGGATGCCGGACGCCACCCACCCACACACATGCACCCCACAGTCACACACGTATTCTCCTCTTTTAGCTTGCCACAGCCCCAAAAATGGAGTGGGGGGAGGGACGCATCCTGCATTTGGGACCTAAAATGGGTGGAGGGAGAACTGGGGGATTCTTTTGCCCCGGCGTTGTTCCCCATCACTCCTTGCTCTTTCCCCCCCTCCCCAGCCTGAGCACCCAGATAGATACCTGAATGTCCGCAGAATCTCCGCCTGGCCAGGATTGGGGCCGTGGCCACGGGACAGCCGAGGTGGCACAGCCAGGTTCCCGGGGACCCGCATGGCGTGGAGGGGGGGGCACCCGGATTCCCTTGGTGTCAGTATCTGCGCCCCGGCGCCGGATCCTGGTCCCTCCTCCCGGAGCGCCCCGGGCACAGCGCCGGCTCGGGAGGAGAAAAGCTGGGGGGGGGGGGGGGCGGAGCTCTGCTGTGCTATTTATAGCCTAGTCTCTGCGGGTGGGGGCGTCGGGCACCAAACTGCTCCCCCACTCATGCACACATAAACCCTCAAAAAACCTAGAGGCTCCAATCCTGACTTCCCTTTCTTAGCCGACCTCCCCTCAGCCCCAACAAACCTAAGTGTTCCTTAAGGGACTCTGCGACCCAGACAGGGACCATCATGCAGATTCTTCGCTGAGCTTCAGCAGATCCCCATTCTCCGCACTTGGTGTGTTTATGCGCTCCTGTGCGCCAGACCTGACCTGCCACACTCACGGCACAGGGCACACTGTGCAGAAGGCTGTAGAGAGGCTTTTTGGATCCACACCCGGTGTCCACACTGTGCAAAGAGAGGCAAGAGATGTGGCTGTCTTCCTGTGGTTTAATTGTGAAGGAGGGCACGGTCCAGCCTGGAGTCAGACACAGATACGCCCCCGCCCCATCTCTCAAAAACGGAACAGCATCACAGAGAAATTTGGACCTCAGCTCCCTTACACAGACCTTTTAGATAACTATGAGGAAGGTGGATACGGGGGCACTTTTAGATAGGGCAAGGGACATTCCCAGGTGCCTCCACCCATATTATTGTGGGGCGGGAGATAGGAAGAGCGAACCTTGCAATACAGTCTCTCATTGCATCTCTTTAATCTCAGTCTTGCTTAGACGTATTATTTTTTCCATCTTGCTTGAAGGTCTCTGAAACGCTCCTTCCACCTTCTCTTCCTGTCTGTTGGTCTCTCACACTGTCTCTGCCTCTCCTTGCCACCTGCCCTGTCTCCATGGTTACCATAGCTTCCATCTACATATTTTGGTACTGAGTTTGTGTCCAGCTGGAAGGCACCAAGAGAAGTGGGAGAACAAGAAAAATGGTAAGGATTTAGAAAGTTCACTCAGGGTCCTGAGCTAAATCAGAGGCTGGAGACCCCCCAGATGCAAGATACTGAAAATAATGTTCCCAGGGATGGTAGAGAAATATTTGCAGGAAGCTACCCATTTTTACTAGTTCATTCTGGACAGGTGTCAACTATGTGCCATGTGCTTTACATACACTATCTTCAATCGTCACAACTCTGTAAGACAGGAACTATCACTTGTTACAGATGAGGAAACAGACTTCATAAGGTTAAGCAAGTTCTCCTAAGCTTCACAGCTAAGTTTGTGTCCTATGGCAAAGACTGGGCACTTGCCACTACCCCTACGGCCGCCCAGTCTGCAGGCTGTTTTCTCTAACACCTGGGATGTTCTTCTTGACTAACTCCTAGACTTTATCTCCATTCTGAACTCTTTCCCCCATTTATGTTTGTGTGTGTGTGTGAAAATAGGAATCCTCTTTCCACTCGGCCCCGTTTCCCAAGGGGCTTGCAGGAGGTGGAAGGTAGTGGAAAATGCAGGAAAAGGTTGGGCGCGGTGCCTCGCGCCTGTAATCCCTGTATGTTGGGAGGCCAAAGTGGGCGGATCATGAGGTCAGGAGTTCGAGACCAGCCTGGCCAGTATGGTGAAACCCCACCTCTATATGTAAAAATTCTTTTTTTAATAAAAATTTAAAAAAAAGAAAAAAATACAGAAAAAGCTGGGCTCCTGCCCTGTCTCTCCTAGTACTCTGATCCCAAATCCTTCCTTCCTCAAACCCTCTGCCCACCTTCGCACAGAAACGGCAGCAACCCACAGAAAAAACATTTTTAGAAAAGAGGCGTCCATTGGTGGTGCTGGAGAGAGGCAGTGTAGGATTGAAAGGAAGGAGTAATGGCGAAGAGACCAAGCTGTGAAGCCAGAGCCACAAAAAGGCTGATCCCTAAAGAGCAGCTTCCACCGGCGTTCATTTCTCCGCAGGCCCACTTCTCTTATGGCCTCTCTGTGGGGGCTCCCTCCACACAGTCCCTCGATGACATATGAGTGTCACGTTCCCCCGGTGAACTCTCGCCGGCCAGGGGCTCCTTTATCTGGAGTGAGACCGGAAATAAGTGACCGCAGGTGGTTCTGCAACTCCAACTCTCCCGCGACCGGCTCCGCAGGCCTTGGTTCCGGCGGACTCGCTCCCTCCCTCCTTCCCTTCGGAGGCTTCGGGAGGGCGGGCCTCCCGCCTCGGCTTCTCCGGCATTGGCCGAGAGAACCCACCAATGGGGAGCTCCGGGAGGCGGGCCCAACGCGCCGCCGCCTGGAGGACGCCCAGGACGCTTCACGTGGGCCGCGGCCTGCGCTCCGCTCGGGGGAGGGGCCGCAGGTAAGGCTCTGACCCGGGGGCTCGGACCCGGGGGCTCGGACCTGGTTCGGCCCCACACTTCCCGAACCTGTTCATCCCGGCCGGGCTGCGGAAGAGACGAGGCTTCCCGGCGGGCCGTTGGGTCAGGCCGCTTCCGGTCCCTACGCTTCCTCCCCTGGGCTCCCATTTCTGTGTTGATTGTGTACTAGAGAATGGTAGTTCTGTCGCGCGTGGGGGGAAGAGATTAAAGCAGAAAACGAGACGGCCTCTTGCACCTCTCTGATACGGCATCACCCTCCCCCGAGTCCATTAATAGTATCCCAAGAGCCTGACAAACTCCTGTTACCTATGAAGACTAGCGGAAATACGACCTGTAGTTCTCCTGGGCCGCCTTTCTTGCAAAATGAATTGTTCCGCCGTCTGACGATAGCGTTTTGTGTATACCTTTATTAGAACACAGCGCACTCTCTCCCTTTAACGTTTCCATGCTTTTTAGAATAGAAGGTTTTGTAGGACAGGTGCCAGTGGTTAATACGTAGCGCCCAGTAAACGTTAGTTCAGTAGAGTTGGTTTCTGGCAACTAGCACTCTCTTTGAGGAGACAGAATTTAAACTCCTAACTTAACTAGGGAACAATAAAAGACAATACGGTATGTAATTAAGAGCCGTTAAATTAGTGGTTCATAATATTACGGTTTCATAATTGTTTCTACAATCTAAGAAGGAAGAAACCAAGAAGAACTGGAATAGTGAGGGGAGGCTTTATGGATCACAAGGTCTCAAGTTCGGAAGGACCCATAGACATCATGTATTTATTCATTCATTCAACAAATATTTACTGAGCAACTACTATATGCCAGACACAATGCTAAACCATGGTGATCATAGGGAATCCTCTACTAGAGCCGTGCGTCCTTCTTCAACAAACTATTTAGTAAGTTACTACTCAGCTTCTATGTAAACATCTTTAGTGAGGGAACTCTTACCTCTCTTGTAGGTCATTCCATTTTTTAATATCTGTTCTTTAGTCAATATCCAACAAATGTTACAAATAAATATATAGCTCAAGGAAATGCATTTCACACTTCCACTGTAAAAGAGGGATATCTGGTGGGCGCGGTGGCTCACGCCTGTAATCCCGGCATTTTGGGAGGCCAAGGCAGCTGGATTACCTGAGGTTGGGAGTTTGAGACCCGCCTGACCAACATGGAGAAACTCCGTTTCTACTAAAAATACAAAAGTTAGCTAGGCGTGGTGGCACATGCCTGTCATCACAGCTACTCGGGAGGCTGAGGAAGGAGAATCACTTGAACCCAGGAGGTGGAGGTTGTGATTAGCTGAGATCCGCCATTGCACTCCAGCCTGGTCAACAAGAGCAAAACTCCGTCTCAAAAAAAAAAAGAGAGAAATCCGTCCGTCTTCTACAGTGGAAGTGGTAGCATTCTTAAAAGCAAGCCATTTCTGATTGGGCATGGTGGCTCACGCCTGTAATTCCAGCACTTTGGGAGGCTGAAGTGGGCAGATCACTTTAGCCCAGGCATTCAAGACCAGCCTGGGCAACATGGCAAAACTCTATATTTACAAAAACTACGAAAACATGGCCAGGCATGGTGGCATGGGCCTGTAGTTCTAGCTGCTCAGGAGGCTGAGGTGGGAGGGTTGCTTGAGCTGGGGAAGTCGAGGCTGCAGTGAGCCAAGATTGTGCCACTGCACTCCAGCCTAAGCAACAGAACAAGAACCTGTATACAAAAAAAAAAAAAAAAATTTAAGAGCTGCCACCATGAATGTGACAGGTGTCCACTGAACTGACTCACCCTTAATGTCCCACCGTAGGAAGTGCATTTAGATGCCTGAACACATTCCCCTTTTAATTTTTTAAATAAAATAGAAAATAAATATATTTGTAACCATTTATTTATTGTTAGATTATTTCAGTTATTTCAGAATTTTTGCTACTATAAATAGCTTTGATGAATATCCTTTTACTTATATCTGTGACTGTATATCTGATGATGTCTTTGGGATAGATTTTTGAAGTGAGATTGCTGAATTAGGGATATAAATCTTTCTTTCTTTCTTTCTTTCTTTTTTTTGCGATGGACTATCACTCTGTAGCCAGGCTGGAATACAGTGGCACGATCTTGGCTCACTGCAACCTTCGACGCCCTGGTTCAAGCAATTCTGCCTCAGCCTCCTGAGTAGCTGGGATTACAGGCATGTGCCACCACACCAAGCTAATTTTTTTTGTTGTTGTATTTTTACTAGAGACAGGGTTTCACCATGTTGGCCAGGATGGTCTCGACTCCTGACCTCAGGTGATCTGCCTGTCTCGGCCTCCCAAAGTGCTGGGATGACAAGCATGAGCCACTGCGCCCGGCGATATAATCATTTCAAAGGCTGTTGATGTAACTGGACAAATTGCTCCCCTTGAAAGACTGTGTTCATAGTCCTTCCAGTGAGGTATGAGAATATCCATCTGAAAAAAACTCATGACAGCTGCTTAGTATTTAAATCTTTGTCACTTTGAGAGATGAAGAGTGGTTTTATTGGCCACTCTCTCTGTCACACACACGCACACGCATGCTCTCTCTCTTGATCTCTGTTTTGTGAGACAGAGTCTTGCTCTGTTGCCCAAGCTGGACTGCAGTGGCGAGATCTCAGCTCACTGCGAACTCCACCTCCTGGGTTCAAGTGATTCTCGTGTCTCAGCCTCCTGAGTAGCTGGAGTTAACGGTATGCGCCATTGCACCTGGCTAATTTTTCATATTTTTAGTAGAGACAGGGTTTCTCCAAGTTGCCTAGGCTGGTCATGAACTCCCGGCCTCAAGTGACCCACCCACCTTGGCCTGGATTACAGGCATGAGCCATGGTGCCTGGCCATGGCCATTCTCTTTGCCAGTTGCCTGCTCATGTCCTTTGCCCACTTTTTCTGTTGGGATGATTTTTTAAAATTTGGATCTCCAAGAGTTTAAGGGTATTAATTTCTTGCTTTATTTATTACGCATATAGCAAATTCTACACTTCAGAGTGCCGCAGGCCTCACTGCCTGGGTTTCTTATTTTCTCTGTCCACATCCACTCCTTTAGGCATCTCACCCAGTCTCATGGCTTGAAGTATTGTTTGTTTGCTGATGACTCCATCAGAATGTAAGCTCCATTTAACCTTGTGAGTGCAGCAAGTTTTGTCTATTTTGCACACTGCTGTGTCCCTAGAATCTAGACCAACGCCTGACACATAGTAAACATTCAATAAATACTTATTGAGTGAAATGATATTATTGTTATTTTTATTCCCACTTTACAGATGAGGAAACAGGTTTAGAGACAGTAAATAAAGTACCAGAATTATGTAGCTAGATAATGGAACTGGGATTCAAATCCATATTCTTAACCTCTACATGTATTACCTTCCTTAAATTTGATGTAATTGCTCGTGTTTTTCTATTTGTTTTGTTGAAACCTGCTTCTCAGTAACTTTCACCACAATGTACAGGTATGCATAATTGGGAATGAGTATAGTATATATGAGTGTTTGTTTGAAGTAAAACAGAGTACGGGGTAAACTCTCTGGGAAGGTGGATGATAAGGAGGAGCAGATTGCAACCAGATTATGGGAGACCTTAAGTATCCTGAAGAATTTTAACTCCGTCGCAATCTTAAATAGCAGAGACTCCCAGTAGATTCCTAAGCTGGGTGGAGTATGGATGGTTTATTTCCCAACCTGGATTAAATAAAATTTTGTCTTCTTCTTTCCCTGCATTCTTACTATGTAGACATGGTGTTGGATTTGTCCGACCTCAAAGCTCATGGCCATTTGTTGACTCTTCATTGCTTTGCAATCGAAGCAGCCCCTGTTTCCACTGCCAGAACGGTATCTGTCAAGTGGAAAGATACTTAGCCAGCTGGTTAGAATGTTCTCTCACTTAAAAGGGGCTGAAGACATGGTGACAGATTCTTTTCTTTTTTTTTTTTGAGACCGAGTCTCGCTCTGTCACCCAGGCTGGAGTGCAGTGGTGTGATCTCGGCTCACTGCAATGTCTGCCTCCTGGGTTCAAGCAATTCTCCTGCCTCCGCCTCCTGAGTAGCTGGGATTACAGTTGCACACCACCACACCCAGCTAATTTTTTGTATTTTTAGTAGAAACAGGGTTTCACCATGTTGGTCAAGCTGGTCTTGAATTCCTGACCTCATGATCTGCCCACCTTGGCCTCCCAAGGTGCTGGGATTATAGGCGTGAGCCACTGTGCTCAGCCAACAAATTCTTATTATTTCTCTAGTCTCCATGAGACATCTTCTCTCCCATATTGTGTTCTTTTCTTTTTTTTTGGTTTCCCTCCCCTTCCCTGCTGAACCCTCCCACTCCCTCCCTCCCCTGCCTTCTCCCTTCCTCCCTCCCTCCCTTTCTCTTTCTTTTCTTTCTTTCTTTCTTTTTTTGACAGAGTTTTGTTCTTGTGACCCAGTCTGAAGTACAATGGCATGATCTTGGCTCACCACAACCTCTGCCTCTGGGGTTCAAGTGATTCTCCTGCCTCAGCCTCCCGAATAGCTGGGATTACAGACATGCGCCACCACACGTGGCTAATTTTTGTATTTTTAGTAGAGACGAGGTTTTTCCATGTTAATCAGGCTGGTCTTGAACTCCCAACCTCAGGTGATCCGGCCCACCTCGGCCTCCCAAAGGGCTAGGATTACAGGTGTGAGCCACCATGCCCAGTCTCATAATATGTTCTTTTCAAACAGATTGCAGTTTAATATGTTAACCAACAGCCATTGATTCCTCAAAATTTTCCTGGCAGTTGGGCTTCAAACTTTCCCGATTCCTCAGATAAACATTTTTCTACCCTCTCCTTGCTACAGATTGTTAATCTCATTTAGCGTTCTGTTATTACATTTAAATTTTATTTATTTATTTATTTATTGAGACGGGGTCTCACTCGCTACCCAGACTGGTGCACAGTGGTGTGATCATAGCTCACTGCAGCCTCGACCTCCTGGGCCCAAGTGGTCCTCTGCCCTGACCTCCCAAAGTGCCGAGATTACCTCTATGAACCACCACATCTGGCCCATTTAAACGATTTTTTAATTAATATTTTAATGTTATTATAGTATTCTATTCGGCATAGAAAAAAACTTAAAGTATATATAACCTGGCTGGGCATGGTGGCTCATACCTGTAATCCCTGCTCTTTGGGAGGCCGAGATGGGCAGATCACCTGAAGTCAGGAGTTTGAGGTTTGAGACCAGCCTGGCCAACATGACCAAACGTCGTCTCTACTAAAAATATAAAAATTAGCCCAGCATGGCGGTGGGTGCCTGTAGTGCCAGCTACTCTGGAGGCTGAGGCAGAAGAACTGCTTGAACCCGTGAGGTGGAGGCTGCAGTGAGCCGAGATCTCACCACTGCACTCCAGCCTGGGCAACAGAGGAAGACTCTATCTCAAAAAAAAAAAACAAAAAGCTTGATCCTTCAAATTAACCTTTGTTAATTTTTGGTCCCTATACTTCAATAACAGATTTTTAATTCATATGTGTGTATGTATTTCTGACAAGAGATTACCATGTACATATTATTTTAAAATCTTTTTTTCACCAACTAATCTCTTGTGAATTTTGAATTGCTACTTGATTTTTGTTTTTGCTTTTTGTCCTTGTTCTGAAACAGGGTCTCTCTCCCTCTGTCACCTAGGGTGAGTGCATGGCATGGTCATGGCTCACTGACCTCGTCTCCCAGGCTGAAGCAATCCTTCCACCCCAGCCTCCCACATAGCCGAGACTGCCAGCATGTGCCACCTTGCCCAGCTAATTTTTTAATTTTTTGTAGAGATGGGTTCTCACTATGTTGCCCAGGCCGGTCTCAAACTCCTGGACTCAAGCAGTCATCCCACCTCGGCCTCCCAGAGTGCTGGGATTACAGGCGTGAACCACCACGCCCAGCCTCGAGGTTTATTTATTTTTATTTAATAGATTTTATATTTCAGAACAGTTTCACACTTAGAGAAAAATTGAGCAGATAAAGCCAAGAGTTCCTGTTTGTCCCAGTGCAGTTTCCACTATTCACATTGTAGATTTAGTATACTACATTTGCTACAATTAATGAATGAATGCTTAGTTATTTTGAGGAAACAATGGCTGTTGGTTAAGATATTCAATACATGATTATTAAGTAAGGTCCATACTTGCTTGACATGGCTTTGGTTTTTACCTGTTGCTCTTCTCCTGTACCTGGATCCCATTTATACCACGTTATATTTAGTTGTCACGTCTCCTGAGGCTCCTCTTAAGTGTGACAGGTTTCTCAGACTTTCCTGTTTTTGATGACTGACAGTTTTGTGGAGTTGAGTATACACGTAGGATGCCTTTCTGCTGGAATTTGTCTGATGTTTTTCTCATTATTAACCTGGGCTTGTGGGTTATTCGGAGGATGACACAGAGTGAAGTACCATTTTATCCTAAGGGCATATACTGAAAACATAATTGGAAGTATTGACGCTGGCCTTGATCATCTGGTTGAAGTCGTGTTTTTCTGGTCTCTCCACTGTGAAGATATTCCTCCTGATTTCCTAAATTATATTGAATTACATTTCCTCTACATAGTCTACACATAAGAAGTGGGGAGTTATAGCTGGGTGTGGTGGCTCACACCTGTAATCTTAGAACTTTGGGAGGCCGAGGGGGGCAGATCATCTGAGGTCGGGAGTTCAAGATCAGCCTGACTAACATGGAGAAACCCCATCTCTACTAAAAATACAAAATTAGCCAAGCGTGGTGGCACCTGCTTGTAATACCAGCTACTCAGGAGGCTGAGGCAAGAGAATAGCTTGAATCCGGGAGGCGGAGGTTATGGTGAGCTGAGATCGTGCCATTGCACTCCAGCCTGGGCAACAAGAGTGAAACTCAGTATCAAAAAAAAAAAAAAAAAAAGAAGTGGGAAATCATGCTCCCCTGCTCCCTTTAGTATGGAGTGTCTACATATTTTATTTGGAATTCTACGTGAGAGACTTGTTTATTCTCCCCCATATAAATAGATGCAGTCATTTATTCATATCACTGTAGACTCAGATACTTATCTTATACTTTGGGGTTATAATCTAATACTGCTTTACTTATTTTCTTCCTCAAATTGTTCCAGCTTTGACGTTGGGAGCTTTTTCAGTTGGCTCTTAATGTCCCTTTGACACAGCTTCATCAAAATGTTCATTTTTTTCTTTTTCCTTTTTGAGATGGAGTTTCGCTCATGTCGCCCAGGCTGGAGTGCAATGGCATGATCTCAGCTCACCGCAACCTCTGCCTCCCGGGTTCAAGCAATTCTTCTGCCTCAGTCTCCTGAATAGCTGGGATTACAGGCATGCACCACCACACCTGGCTGATTTTGTATTTGTAGTAGAGACAGGGTTTCTCCATCTTGGCCAGGCTGGTCTCAAACTCCTGACCTCAGGTGATCCGCCTGCCTGAGCCTCCTGAAGTGCTGGGATTATAGGTGTCAGCCACCAGTCCCGGCTATTTTCTTTTTTTCTGCTTTTTGTTTGTTTGTTTGTTTCAGATAGTCTCGCTCTGCCACCCAGGCTGGAGCGTAGCGGCGCAACCATGACTCACACCAGCATCAATCTCGGCCAGAGCAATCCTTCCCAATAGCTGGGACTCCACACCTGGCTAATTTTTCTATTTTTTGTAAAGATGAGGTTTTGCCCAGTTGTCCAGACTGGTCTCAAACTCCTAGGGCTCAAGTGACCTCCCCACTCCAGCCTCCCAGAGTGCTGGGATTACAGGCATGAGCCCGGCTAACCCCATCAATATGTGAGTGTGGTTGTGGTTTTGAGCACTTTCTTACTTTTTGGTACCTCAAGATGCTCTAGACTCATCTTGTGTGTTTCCTACCCTGTCCTAGAGTCAGCTAGGACTCCAGGGAGCCCTGGTACCTTTTACTGGAAAATTGTTTTAGAGACCACGGTCTGAGTGCCAGGTGTGCTCATTGCTGCTGGGGTATAATTTCTCTCAAGTTTCCTTTTCATCTGGCGATTTTATTCCCCCATCCTAGCTGCCTCTGACTGGGTTTCTCAGGTTTGGGGATAAGAGGCAGAGTGAAAATTAAGTAGAAGGAGAAACTTTGGATTCATCACTGTTGATCACAGTGGAATATACTGCCTTGGGGGAGAATGGATATCATCTCTTTAGGGAAATGCCACCAAAAGCTGAATGACAATTGACAGAGTAACGTCAGGCATGGTGTCTCACCCCTTTTAATCCCAGCACTTTGGGAAGCCAAAGCAGGTGGATCACTTGAGTCCAGGAGTTTGAGATTAGCCTGGGTGACATGGCAAACCCCATCTCTGCAAAACAGACAAAAATTAACTGGGCTTGGTGGCACACCTGTAGTCCCAGCTACTCAGGAGGCTGAGGCGGGAGGATCACTTGAGTCTGGGAGGCGGAGGTTGCAGTGAGCAGAGATTGCGCCATAGCACTCCAGTGAAGTCCTGCACTGGGGGAGGTTTAGACTAGATGAGCTCTAAGGGTCCTCCCAATTCTAAGATTCTGTGCTTCCAAGTGGTATTTAAAAAGATCAATTTTGGGCCGGGTGCAGTGGCTAAAGTTTGTAATCCCAGCACTTTGGGAGGCCGAAGCGGGTGGATCACCTGAGGTCAGGAGTTTGAGACCAGTGTGGCCAAAATGGCAAAACCCTATCTCTAGTAAAAATACAAAAATGAGCTGGGCATGGTAGTGCACGCCTGTAATCCCATCTAGTCGGGAGGCTGAGGCAGGAGAATCGCTTGAACTGGGAGGTGAAGGTTGCAGTGAGCCGAGATAGTACGTACCACTGTACTCCAGCCTGGGTGACAGAGTGAGACTTCATCTCAAAAAAAAAAAAAAAAAAAAAAAAATCCATTTTGACCAGGTGCAGTGGCTTACACCTGTAATCCTAGCACTTTGGGAGGCCAAAGTAGGTGGATCACAAGGTCAGGGGTTTGAGACCAGCCTGGCCAACGTGGTGAAACTCCATCTCTACTAAAAATAGAAAAAGTAGCCGGGTGTGGTGGCAGGCGCCTGTAGTCCCAGCTCCTCAGGAGGTTGAGGCAGGTGAATCGCTTAAACTCAGGAGGCGGAGGTTGCGGTGAGCCGAGACTACACCAACTGCACTCCAGCCTGGGCGACAGAGCAAGACTTCGTCTCAAAAACAAACAAAAAAATCAGTCTGGCCTTGTGCGGTGGCTCATGCCTGTCCTCCCAGCACTTTGGTGGGCTGAGACGGGTGGATCACTTTACATAACAAAACCCCGTCTCTTAAACAAAGCCAGGCAGGGTGGCACACACCTGTAGTTCCAGCTACTCGGGAGGTTAAAGTGGGAGGATCACCTGAGCCCAGGAGGTTGAGGCTGCAGTGAGCCATCATCACGCCGCTGTACTCCAGCCTGGGTGATAGGAAGAGAGCCTGTCTTAAATAAAATAAAAAGATCATTTGATTGTAATGTCTCTTTTCCCCTGGTTGACAATGAAGTTGATGACTCATCCCTGTGCTCTCACAGTGCCTGGCACACTATCTTTTAAATGGTAGAGGAAAAATTAATGTTTTGCTGAATGCATTGCATTGGATTGAATGGGGGCCTGGTCGGGTTTGGAAGGGCAAAGAGAGAAAGAATTCAGAGGTTATGTGTAGAAATGCAGCTAGTGGCTGGGCATAGTGGCTCATGCCTGTCATCCCAGCACTTTGGGAGGCTGAAGCAGGAGGATCACTTGAGCCCAGGGGTTCGGGGCTACTGTGAGCTGTGATCGTACCATTGCATTCAAGCATGGGTGACAGAACATCTCTAAAAATAACAATAAGAAAATGAAGGCTGGGCGCGGTGGCTCACGCCTGTCATCCCAGCACTTTGGGAGGCTGAAGCAGGCAGATTGCCTGAGGTCGGGAGTTCAAGACCAGCCTGGCCAGCATGGTGAAACCCTGTCTCCAATAAAAATACAAAAATTAGCTGGGTGTGGTGGCAGGCGTCTGTAGTCCCGGCTACTTGGGAAACTGAGGCAGGAGAGTCGCTTGAACCGGGGAGGCGGAGGTTGCAGTGAGCAGAGATCGCACCATTGTACTTCAGCCTGAGGGTGAGACTCTGTCTCAAAACAAAACAACAACAAAAGGAATGCAGATAGAGATAAACACCAAATTGTCTCACGGATGTAGCGTTGTGCCCAAGAGTCTAAGCACTTTCTCCTTTGTGCTAGTTAAACGATATTGTGATTATCTGACCTGTTTGGGGGACCATGTCTCATTCATGTTTATATTTCCAGAAATTCTCTGTCTGACACTGTGCCTTCTCAGTCCAAATTTGTTGAATGACATTGCCTTTTCACGTTCCAGGGAGAGAATATGGAATGTCTTGTATGTCCTTGGCTTCCTGTCCATTTGACTACATTTCTTTTTCTCTTTCTTTTTGTCTTTATCAGGTTTTCTCACTGGATCTCTGAATACCTAGGCCTCCTCCACTATGGCCAGCCGGGGTGGGGGCCGAGGTCGTGGCCGGGGCCAGCTGACCTTCAACATGGAGGCTGTGGGCATTGGGAAAGGGGATGCTTTGCCCCCACCCACTCTGCAGCCCTCTCCCCTCTTCCCTGTGAGTCTCTCCACTCCCTTCCCAGACTCGCATGTGCCCCTGACTACATGATTCTGGGTTTCTCCTGGACCATCATAAAGTCACTTTGGGAGGCCGAGGCGGGTGGATCACCTGAGGTCAGGAGTTCGAGACCAGCCTGGCCAAAATGGCAAAATCCCATCTCTAGTAAAAATATGAAAATGAGCTGGGCATGGTAGTGCATGCCTATAATCCCGTCTGCTCAGGAGGCTTAGGCAGGAGAATCGCTTGAACCTGGGAGGTGGAGGTTGCAGTAAGCTAAGATAGTGCTTCATCTTACCCCTCTTTGTCTCTGTACTCCCAATGCACACGGGATGTTTTGCAGGCAAAGAAGTGTCCGCCTTCACTTCTCCCTAGCTTTCGAAATGATACGTTACTCCCCTCATTCTCTTTTGGCCTCTGCTCCGTGGGAGTATTAGATTCAGTTGGGAGGAGGGGTCCTCCTAGATTCGTCCTAGCGTTTTCTCTCTGAGCTGACTACTGCCCCCGCCTCTTTAGCCCCTGGAGTTTCGCCCAGTACCTCTGCCCTCGGGAGAGGAAGGGGAGTACGTCCTGGCACTGAAGCAGGAGCTACGAGGAACCATGAGGCAGCTCCCCTACTTCGTCCGGCCAGCTGTGCCCAGGAGAGGTCAGTTGAGTGCCGGCATCATATACTGAGTGCCTTCCATGGGCGGTGCCTGCGCTCAGCACCGCTGCGGACCAGAGAGGCACAGGAAGTGCACTGTCTAACGGGGCAGATGATAATAGTTACTTCTGTGTCTGAAATGCACTATAGTTTTCATGGTTTGTTTTGAGTCTCATCATAGTCTTGGTACACTGGGAGATTAAATACTAAAATTTCATTTTACATGTATAAGTAGGGGATGTATTTTCTAAAAATTTATATATTTTTAATTTTTTTGTAAAATAGAGATGGAGGTCTCCTTATGTTGCCCAGGCTGGTCTTGAAATTCTGAGCTAAGGGATTCCTCCACCTTGCCCTCCCAAAGTGCTGGGATTACAGGCGTGAGTCCCCACACCCAGCAAAATGTTTAACTATCTGGATATTACAGCCACCACCCAACAAGAGAACACAGACCCTGGTTTCTTATTCCCTGCCACACTTTCCACCGCACCGTACTCTTTCTTAATACAGCCATGCCTTTGAACTAAGGGACGGGGAAAAAAAAAACATTGTGGCCAGGTGTGGTGGCTCATGCCTGTAATCCCCGCATTTTGGGAGGCTGATGCGAGTGGATCACTTGAGGCCAGGAGTTTGAGGTCAGCCTAGCCAACATGGTGAAACCCTGTCTCTACTAAAAATACGAAAATTAGCCAGGCACGGCGGCGTGTGCCTGCGGTCTCAGCTACTCAGGAGGCTGAGGCGCAAGAATCGCTTGAACCTGGGAGGCGGAGGTTGCAGTGAGCTGAGATCTCGCCATGGCACTCCAGCCTGGGCAACAGAGCAAGGCTCTGTCTCAAAAAAAAAAAAAAAATTGGCCGGACACAGTGGCTCACGACTGAGGCAAGCAGATCACCTGAGGTCAGAAGTTCGAGACCAGCCTGGCCAACATCGTGAAAGCCCGTCTCTACTGAAAATACAAAAAATTAGCCAGGCCTGGTGGCGGGCACCTGTAATCCCAGCTGCTCGGGAGGCTGAGGCAGGAGAATCACTTGAACCCAGGAGGTGGAAGTTATAGTGAGCCGAGATTGCACCATGCATTCCAGCCCGGGAAACAGTGCAAGACTCCATCTCAAAAAAAAAAAAAAAAAAAAATTAGCCGGGTGTGGTGGCACATTCCTGTAATCCCAGCTACTTGGGAGGCTGAGGCAGGAGAATCGCTTGAACCCGGGAGGCGGAGGTTGCAGTGAGCCGAGATCGCACCCCTGCTCTCCAGCACTCCAGCTCGGTGACAGTGCCAGACTCTGTCTCAAAAAGAAAAAGAG
>CAUYQU010013226.1:0-22714 GCA_963574635.1 Cheracebus regulus | reverse complement strand
TAAATAGCTTTTATTATTTTGAGATATGTTCCATCAGTACCTAGTTTATTGAGGGTTTTTAGCATAAAGGGCTGTTAAATTTTGTCAAAGGTCTTCTCTGCATCTATTGAGATCATCATGTGGTTTTTGTCTTTGGTTCTGTTTATGTGGTGAATTACGTTTATAGACTTGTGTATGTTGAACCAGCCTTGCATCCCCGGGATGAAGCCTACTTGATCATGGTGGATAAGCTCTTTGATGTGCTGTTGCAATCAGTTTGCCAGTATTTTATTGAAGATTTTTACATCTGTGTTCATCATGGATATTGGCCTGAAGTTTTCTTTTCTTGCTGAGTCTCTGCCAGGTTTTGGTATCAGGATGATGTTGGTCTCATAAAATGATTTGGGAAGGATTCCCTCGTTTTGGATTGTTTGGAATAGTTTCAGAAGGAGTAGTACCAGCTCCTCTTTTTATATCTGGTAGAATTCAGCTGTGAACCCATCTGGACCTGGGCTTTTTTTGGGGTGGTAGGCTCTTAATTGCTGCCTCAACTTCAGCCCTTGTTATTGGTCTATTCAGGCTTTCAGCTTCTTCCTGGTTTAGGCTTGGGAGGATGCAAGTGTCCAGGAATTTATCCATTTCTTCCAGGTTTACTAGTTTATGTACATAGAGTTGTTTGTAATAATCTCTGATGATGGCTTGTATTTCTGTGGAATCTGTGGTGATATCCCCTTTATCGTTTTTTATTGCATCTATAAAAAAGAGAGAATACTCTCTTTTCTTTTTTGTTAATCTGGCTAGTGGTCTGTCTATTTTGTTGATCTTTTCAAAAAACCAGCTCCTCGATTTATTGATTTTTTGAAGGGTGTTTTGTGTCTCTGTCTCCTTCAGTTCTGCTCTGATCTTAGTTATTTCTTGTCTTCTACTAGGTTTTGAGTTTTTTTGATCTTGCTCCTCTAGCTCTTTCAATTTTGACAATAGAGTGTTGATTTTAGATCTCTCCTTGCTTCTCATGTGGGCATTTATTGCTATAAATTTTCCTCTAGACACTGCTTTAAATGTGCCCCAGAGATTCTGGTATGTTGTGTCTTCATTCTCGTTGGTTTTGAAGAACATCTTTATTTCTGCCTTTATTTCATTATTTATCCAGTCAACATTCAAGAGCCAGTTGTTCAGTTTCCATGACGCTGTGCGGTTCTGAGTTAGTTTCTGAATTCTGACTTCTAACTTGATTGCACTGTGGTCTGAGAGAGTGTTTGTTAGGGTTTCTGTTCTTTTGCATTTGGTGAGGAATGATTTACTTCCCAATTATGTGGTCAGTTTTAGAGTAGGTGTGAGGTGGTGCTGAGAAGAATGTGTATTCTGTGGATTTGGGGTGGAGAGTTCTGTAAATGTCTATTAGGTTTGCTTGGTCCAAGTCTGAATTCAAGTCCTGGATATCCTTGTTAATTTTCTGTCTCGTTGATCTGTCTAATATTGACAGTGGAGTGTTAAAGTCTCCCAGTATTATTGTGTGGGAGTCTAAGCCTCTTTGTAAGTCATTAAGAACTTGCTTTATGTATCTGGGTGCTCCAGTATTGGGTGTGTATATATTTAGGATTGTTAGTTCTTATTGTTGCATTGATCCTTTTACCATTAGGTAATGTCCTTCTTTGTCTCTTTTGATCTTTGTTGCTTTAAAGTCTATTTTATCAGAGACTAGGATTGCAACTCCTGCTTTTTTTTTTTTGCTCTCCATTTGCTTGGTAAATGTTCTTCCATCCCTTTATTTTGAGCCTTTGTGTATTCTTGCATGTGAGATGCGTTTCCTGGATACAGCATACCGATGGGTTTTGGCTTTTTATCCAATTTGCCAGTCTGTGTCCTTCGATTGGGGCATTTAGCCCATTTACATTTAGGGTTAATATTGTTATGAGTGAATTTGATCCTGCCATTTTGATGCTAGCTGGCTGTTTTGCCTGTTAGTTGATGCAGTTTCTTCATTGTGTTGATGCTCTTTACCATTTGGTATGTTTTTGGAGTGGCTGGTACTGGTTGTTCCTTTCTAGATTTAGTGCTTCTTTCAGGAAGTCTTGAAAAACAGGCCTGGCGGTGATGAAGTCTCTGAGTAATTGCTTGTTTGTAAAGGATTTTATTTCTTCTTTGCAAGCTTAGTTTGGCTTGATATGAAATTATGGGTTGAAAGTTCTTTTCTTTAAGGATGTTGAATATTGGCCCCCACTCTCTTCTGGCTTGTAGGGTTTCTGCTGAGAGATCCGCTGTGAGTCTGATGGGCTTCCCTTTGTGGGTAACCCGACCTTTCTCTCTGGCTGCCCTTAGCATTTTATCCTTCATTTCAACCCTGGTGAATCTGACGATTATATGCCTTGAGGTTGCTCTTCTTGAGGAATATCTTTGTGGTGTTCTCTATATTTCCTGAACTTGAATATTGGCCTGCCTTGCTAGGTTGGGAAAGTTCTCCTGGATAATATCCTGAAGCATATTTTCCAGCTTGGATTCGTTCTCTCCATCACATTCAGGTACACCTATCACATGTAGATTAGGTCTTTTCACATAATCCCATATTTCTTGGAGACTTTGTTTATTTCTTTTTACTCTTTTTTCTCTAATCTTGCCTTCTTGTTTTATTTCATTGGGTTGATCTTCGACCTCTGATATCGTTTCTTCTGCTTGATCAATTCAGCTATTGAAACTTGTCTATGCTTTGCGAAGTTCTCGTGTTGTGTTTTTCAACTCCATCAGTTTATTTATATTCCTCTCTAAGTATTTATTCATTACCATTTCGTCAAATCTTTTTTCAAGGTTCTTAATTTCTTTGCATTGGGTTAGTAAATGTTCTTTTAGCTCAGAGAAGTTTCTTATTATCCACCTTCTGAAGCCTGTTTCTGTCAATTCATCAGACTCATTCTCCATCCAGCCTTGTTCCCTTGCTGGTGAGGAGTTGTGATCCTTTGGAGGAGGAGAGGTGTTCTGGTTTTGGGTGTGTTCATCCTTTTTGCGTTGGTTTCATCGCATCTTTATGGATTTATCTACCTGTGGTCTTTGTAGTTGTTGACTTTCAGATTGGGTCTCTGAGTGGACGTCCAGTTTGTTGATGATGAAGTTATTTCTTTCTGTTTCTTAGTGTTCCTTCTAACTGTCAGGGCCCTCTGCTGCAGGACTGCTGTAGGTCTACTCCAGGCCCTGCTTGCCTAGGGATCACCTGCAGCGGCCTTCGTTCTCTCTCTGGGAGCTGTAATCCAGAGCTGCTCCTAATCAGCCATCTTGGATCCCTCCCAAAAATCATGTTCTAAGTAGTTCAATTGTTGTCACATTTTTTGTTGAGTAAATACTTTTTTTTTTTTTTTAGCAGCTCCTACATTCTACCTACTGCAAATAATACTGAACACCATTTACAAATTAAGGAATTTCTAATGTATGCTAAACTTATGTCATATATTTTTTTCTCTTCCAGAGTGTTCCACATGGGAGTATTCCTTTATGTCAATTAATCGGCCTACCCCAGAAAAGAGGACCAATTCCATCATCTCAAAACTTACCGTCCAGTTTGTTGTATCCAGCTCCTGCTGATAATACTAACCTCTACCTTTTGTCCACATCTTCTCTTGTTCAGAAGGCCCCTAGACTTATCCCACATGCAAAAACATTTAGTCCTGGTGATGGTTTTCCTTTGCTTCAATTTAAGCCTAAGCAAGAATTCAGACCCCTTTTCTTACATACAGGGAGTATTCCACAAGTTCCCTTCAAGCCTCTGCCACAACAAAGAGAGGCTTGGGGATTATCTGATTCCTTCCAGCCTGATCTGCCACAGAGAGTGGCACAAGCTACAGCAGCACCCCATTTGAATGTAAGCCAGTATAATACTGAAGCCAAAAAAAAGGAAGTTGAGCGGAAGACATGGGCAGGAACTGCAATTACAGAAATTCCTAAGCATGTGAACTTGGATCAGTATGTTGGACAAGAAAACTTGAGACCTCAACAGGACTCTTCAGTGTTTATAAAACCAGAAAAACTATTTGATGTTAAACCAAGGCCCCTTGAGATACCTCCTCACCATTCCTTTGGACTTCCATTATTATACCTGCCACTTAAACCTCCTAATAGGTTTTCATCAACCTCAAAAGCATCAGTTACCGTTCCCTCAATACCCATCCAACCTGTAGCAGAAGAAAGAAAATACCCAAGCCTGTTATTACTTCGTTCACGTTTGTCCCCAGAAAATATGGTAATGAATTTTTGCATCATAATAGAAAAACGGTGTCCTGCATTTTTTTTAATACCATAAGTAGTAGATGATCAAAGAAAAGCTCTTGCACATAAAAAAAAGCTTGTTATAGAAAATAACATATACAAATTGGGCTTAAAATAATGATTGAAGCTGGGCATGGTGGCTCATGCCTATAATCCAAATGCTTTGGGAGGCCAAAGTGGGAGGATCCCTTGATCCCAAGAGTTTGAGATCAGCCTGGGTAACAGGGAGAACCTGTCTCTATTTATTAAAAAAATTGTGTATTTTAAAGGTTTTAGGTCTTTCTGTCAACACTGGAATTTACTGGACTCTTTCATACATATTTCTGCTACTCTGGGAAGAAATTTCAAGTAAAATTACTAGGTGCTTTGTGTAAGATTCAAACACTGAAAAAAAAAAAGCAAAAAATAATTACCAGATGCTCTTGTTTATGTGTGTGTAGAGTGAGAACAAGTGAACACACATATTGTTTGAGGTTTCTAGCAATTATATGATCTTCAAATCTTTCACACGTTAAATTTGTTAAATAGACTCAGATGTGTGAGTAGTGGTGCATATATTAAAATGGTAGTTTTATAAACCTACCAAGTCCTCTTTAAAGGCATAACTTTTGATTTATGGAATTCAAATGGTGTAGGCTCTAGTTTTGAGGAGAGCAGTACTCTCTTAGGAAGGTAATTGAGTAATGCATTCTCTGGTGTACTTTTATGATTTGGAAGATGGTACTGGGAAAAATAAATGGTTATTCCTTTACTTACCATGCCTCCTTTTCTTCTGAACATATAATGAGCAGAAGAAGAAAGACTAAAAGGGGTGGAAAAGTAGATATTTTAAGGAAAATTTGTATAAAATTTTTTATCCGAATAGTATAATGAACTCTCAAGTTTTAATCACCCAATCCGTAAGGCCTCAGGGATTTTCAGCATATTGCTGGTCTTTTCCATTCGTGCTTCTGCATCTTCCCTGTTGCAAATAATTTCAAGTTAAATGCTGGACATTATATAATTTCACTTATAAGAGGAAAGTTGTTTTTTTTTTGAGACAGAGTCTTTCCCTCTTGCCCAGGCTGGAAGGCTGGAATGCAATGGCGCAATTTTGGCTCACTGCAACCTCCGCCTCCCAGGTTCAAGTGATTCTCCTGCCTCAGCCTCCCAAGTAGCTGGGATTACAGGTGTGGGCCAAATGCCCAGCTAATTTTTTGTATCTTTAGTAGAGATGGGGTTTCACCATGTTGGTCAGGCTGGTCTCGAACTCCTGACCTCAGGTGATCTGCCCGCCTCTGCCTCCCAAAGTTCTGGGATTACAGGCGTGAGCCCTTGCCCCTGGCCAGAGGAAGGATTTTTAATATGGGAATGAAATTAGGAAGATGAGAACATCTAAGCTTAATTTCTGAAATAGGATGACCCATTTGAACCTTTCAGCACTTTAAATCACTTTTTCTCTAAGATAGTGTATACTCATATTACCAGTTTAAGTCAGTTTGTTTGATTTGTTCTTTTACACAGTTTAAACAAATGTTTTTTCCTCAATTTTTGTTAAAATATATAAATGAGTTTACAATTTATCATTCTTATGCTTTGTTTCTTTCTTGTAGTGCAAAAACCCACAACTTATCCCACTTGAAAACCTCATTGCATTTAAACAAAGCCAACAGAAACTAACACATAATTTATTTGAGCAAGGTGATGCTGGACACCTTCAACTTTTAAAGGTCAAAATAGAACCACCTGAAGTAAGACAAGGAAAGGACAGTAAAAAAAGGCAAGATTTAAGTGAAAATTTATTTGATAATATCATATATCAGCAAGTTCATTGTTACTTATAATCACATAGTAACCTGGTTCAGTCTCTTAGGCTCTACACAATTGCACATTCAGTTTTTTTTTTGAAGTGTCATACATCTGAACACATTTTATATGAGGAAAATATCCTATTTTGTGAGACAAATACTATAATTTTTCCCATTTTATTAAGGAATTCTTTCCTATGATTCATAGACTGTAGGATTCTTTTACAGTGTCTGTAATAGGATGAACACTAATCATTTACTGCACATATATTTGGTACAATATCCCATATGCAGTAGTCCTCCCTTATCCCCAGTGATACATGCCAAGGCCTTCAGTGGATACCTGAAACTGCAGATAGTACTGAGCCCTATTATATATTCTGTTTTTTTCTATATATACATACCAATGATAAAGTTTAACTTATAGATTAGGCACAGTAAGCAATGCACAATAACTAGTAATAAAATACTACAATTATAACTATTGTAGTACAAGTTATCTGAATGTGATCTCTTTCTCTCTGTTCCTCAAAATATCTTGTTGCACTGAGCTCATCTATTCTTGAACCATACCTGTCTTCGTGCCTCTGCATCTTCCCTGAATGCATGGTTGAACTCTTGTAACTGAAACCTTGGAAAGTGAAACCACGGATAAGGGGGGACTATTGCACCATCAAATACTTTGAACAAATTATCTTAACCATATTCTTCAAACTCTTAGAGTAAGCAGAAGAGTAGGTGATAAAAATTGTTTCAGGGCACTAAGAAATGTGTATGTGAAAAGCAAAGCTGTGACTTCTAGTGAAGAGCACTTACTTTAGTGTTTTACCACATGTATTGATGGTAGATTATTACTAAGACTAGAAAATACTTTAAAAATTTAACATTTATCAGACTGTAAAATCTGTTACTAGTGCTTTCTTTCCAGAAATGGTCCTCATCTTTCCATCTATTTCCTCTTCAAATTAAGTCTTCTCCTTAACATTCTGAGACCTCTTTCCTCCTTGCTATGATTTTGCTGAGGAGACTAAGTGTGCTTAATGTCTTCAAGTAGACAAATGGAGGTATCTGATAGGGTTTCTGGCACCAGCTTCAAATCTACAGAAAAGAGAGTTTAAAAATTACCTAAGATGTGTAACCCTGTCCTTAGATTCTAGTGACTAACATAGAATAATCGGTTCAGTAGTAGAGGTTCTAGAAATAAATTTCACATTTGATATTTTGCTTATATTTACTTGTATTTGCAGAATATCTTGCTAATTACATTCTATTGAAAATAATTTATGAACATAATTTTGTTAACTGTATCCTATATAGGATGATAAATGAAAAGCAAATGTTGCTATAATTGTAAAAGTATGTTTTATGATACTATGTTTAACAGGCAAAGAAGGAGAGCTGAGAAAGAGCTGGAAGAAAAAAGATCTGAGAAACTGAGGAGAAAACCAAGTGTGACTTTTCGACCAGAGGATTCCGTCATTAATAATGATGATTCAGAAATCCTTAAGAAACCCAAGGTATTAAACAACTGCTATAGATTCTTCCCTGGTTTGCATTTATACTGAGTAGTCTGGTATGTCTTTGTGGTTTATCGAGTCCAATTGCTGGGAGCTTCTGATTGTGATTAGGAGGATCTTTACATCATTCAGTATATCAGTCCCTGCTGCCTCCCTCCACAGAGAAGTAGACATACAGTTCTGAATGTGAAAAGCAACTTGAGGCACATCAAAAACTGCAGTTTAGAGCATCTGCCTTTGTGGCTTTTTTTATATTTGAAATCCTTTGCTTATTTCTATGACATCTTAATGTATATGTTATGTTATTTGGGCTTCTCCTAATACAATTTCACCCTTCTCTGAGATTCTGCTAGGATTTCCCAAACAGGTTTGTTGTGTAACCACTAAGTCAGATCTTTTTAAAAATTTTAATTTATTATTATTTTTTTAGAGATAGGGTCTTGCTCTTTTGCCCAGGCTGTAGTGCAGTGGCACAAATATGGCTCACTGCAGCCTCTACCTCCTGGGCTCTGGCTGTCCTCCTGCTTCAGCCTTCTAAATAGCTTGAACTACAGGTGTGTGCCACCATGCCCAGCTAATTAAAAAATATTTTTTGAGAGATGGGACCTTGCTATGTTGCCCATACTGGTCTCCAACTCCTTACCTCCCACCTCAGCCTCCTAAAACACTTGGATTACAGATGTGAGCCATCATGCCCAGCTTTAAGTCAGGTCTTTTTAAATATACCTTCTACCTTTGGTGACTTGTCTGTTTTTGCAACAACAGATTAAATAAACAGAAACATATTAATAATTTTGTTTACTTTTTTTTTTTTTTTTTTTTGGAGACAGATTCTCACTCTGTCACCCAGGCTGGAGTGCAGTGGTGTGATTGCAGCTCACTGCAACTTCCACCTCCCGGGTTCAAGCAGTTCCCTGCCTCAGGCTTCTGAGTAGCTAGGATTACAGGTGCCTGCCACCACGCCTGGTTAATTTTTGTATATTTAGTAGAGATGGGGTTTCAGCATCTTGGCCAGGCTGGTCTTGAATTCCTGACCTTGTGATCCACCTGCCTCAGCCTCCCAAAGTGCTGGGATTACAGGTGTGAGCCACCACGCCCAGCCTACATTGATTTTTAAAAGGCATGCTTTTTCAGTCAGCCCTCAAGAATATGTCTAGAGGCACTTAGTACAAATGTTTGTTGAGTCCATGAAAGATTTTGACAGGATGGCGATACTATTTATCATCTCTGTAGGAGAGAGTTGCACATTGTAACCTAGGAACTTTACATTAATTGGATAATGTTCTTTTTTATTGTTTGGCTTATGAATTTTCTGAACTCATTTGTGGAGTTACTTCAATAGATAATTTGATAGAATAATTATGACTAAAATGATGGAAATTGAACCTATACCTTAGAATTCAATCTTTGTCGCTATTGAGAATTTTTTCCAAAATGATACACATCTTTGAGTTAATCATAAATTAATCATGTGGGAATTCATTTAGGAACAAGAAGAACATTGTGATTCCCATCCTTTGGATGACTTCGACATTCCTTTTGGTATGTATGTGTATGATTAATGTCTAAGTTTAGAGTTAAAATTAGCTTTCTAGAAGTATGTGCAATATAAAAATGAGGCTACCTAATTTCTGCCCAGCTGAGTACAAATTCAAGGGTTCCTATACTCCACCCTCCTCAACTCAGGTTTGATAATTGACTAGAAAACCCACAGAACTTGGGAAAGCACTTTACTTATGATTACAATTTTATTGTAAAGGATACAACTCAGGAATAGCCCCCTTAACTCAGGTTTAATAATTGACTAGAAAACTCACAGAACTTGGGAAAGCACTTTACTTACGATTATAATTTTATTGTAAAGGATACAAGTTGGGAACAGCCAAATGGAAGAGATACACAGGGCAAGGCAGTGATGGGGGTGGGCAGCACCCTTCCATGCCCTCTCTGGGATGGCCACTCTCCTAGCACATCCATGTATTCACCAACCTGGAATCTCCCTTAACCTGTTTGCTTCAGAATTTTTATTGACTTTTCAGTATATAGGTATAATTGATTAAATCACTGGCCATTGTGATTGAGCTCAATCTCCAGCTCCTTCTCTTTCCCAGAAATGGCAGTAGGATAGGTGAACTAGGGAGTGATAGTTCTATCCCTCTAATCATGTGGTTGGTTCTTCTGGTGACAAGGCCCTATGCTGAAGCTATCTAGGGGTGTGCCAAGAGACACCTCTAGCATAAACTTAGGTATCAGAGGGGGCTTATTAGAAATAACAGACACTCTTATCAGGAAATCTAAGAGTCTGAGGACGTGTGTGCGAGAAACTGGGTCTTTGTAGACCAAATATATATTTTTCATTATGCCACAGTGTGCCATAATTGATACTCTCTGATTCTATGTAGTCTTCCTGGGTGATCTCCCAGAGAAATCCACATATAAACCCAAACTCTCATAATAGACTTTGAACTTTGATTCCCTGTCCTCTTGAGCTTTTCCACTTGCGTAGAAATTACCTCAAGTACAGCATGTGAATTCTGAATTCATTATTTCTGCTCTCTCCCAACTGTTTTTTCCTCCTATGTTCTCTTTCTCCATTTGTGTTAATACCAGCCTAAGCCAGAAACACGATTCTGAATTCTGTCTTCCCTCTTATTCAGTCAGTAAGCAATTATTACCTATTTTGCTTCCTTTGTAATTCTTAAATTTATCCTGTTTCCCCATCCCTCACCATTACTAGGTATATCCACTCAAACCTATTTTCCACACACTGCCTAGGTGGTTTTTCTAGAATATGAATCTGACCATATCGTTTCTCTGCTTAACAGCTTCTGCTAGATCTTCATTAGCCAGAAGAATATCCAGGTTTCTAAGCTGAGAGCGCAATCCTCAACAGTTTTGGTTTTGATTCTACCATGTCTTTGAGATTCAACTTACGTAACACTTCATTCAGAAAGCCCATTTTAGGCTCACGCCTGTAATCCCAGCACTTTGGGAGGTCGAGGTGGGCAGATCACTTGAGGTCAGGAGTTCAAGTCCAGCCTGGCCAACATGGCGAAACCCCTGTCTCTACTAAAAATACAAAAATAAGCTGGGCATGGTAGTGGGTGCCTGTAATCCCAGCTATTTGGGAGGCTGAGGCAGGAGAATCATTTGAACTCGGGAGGCAGAGGTTGTAGTGTGCCAAGATTGCGCCACTGCACTCCAGCCTGGGTGACAGAGTCAGACTCCATCTCAAAAAAGAAAGCCCATTTAAATAACTTCCTGACACCTCATATTTTACTCCTGCTGAGTTAGGTACTGTGCTGCTGGGCTCCTGGTAATACGTTAGCTTCTTAAACTTCAAATGTTTTGTTATATTTAAGAAATGCTACAAGATGATAGTACTTCAGCTGGATTACATTTCATGGCCTCTGTGAAAAAGAAAGCTATAGGAAGTCAAGATGCAGGTACAAATACAGACACAGGTAAATGCTGTTTTCCTTTTAAAATAATTCATATATTTTGACACAATTGAGTTATCTAGACTTCCTTTAAGGCAGTGATTTAAAGGGAATTTTCAATTATGTGATGTTATTTACTCCCCTTAGATTTTTTTCTCCAATTGTGGTGTAACCTTTAGAAATCAAATTTATAACTTAAGTAAAACATAATAGAGACTTTTCTTCAAAATTGCCATAGACTACATTCTAAGTCAGTAAAAATAATGCTTTGAATTTGGGTTCTCTGTGTCATTAAGTATCTTCAATGGAATTGCATACCTAAGGTTGGGATGTGTGGGACTGTGGCTAGTGAACGTGAGCTAGGAAGAGGATTGGGTTCGGCTCGGTAAGGGAGGGGTATATAACTGTGTCCAGGAGTAGAAGAAATAAGTGTTAGAGGACCTATTATTTGGGATGTTTCCTGACAAATTTCCTCTTTAATATTACTTATCATTATGAATAACATCTTGAATAGTGCTCTACCCATTATATCATAGTAATTCTTTTTTATGACTTTTAGTAAACAGTTTAACTGTGTACAGAACTTTGTATTTTTAGCCTTTCTAACTTTATCTTATGTTTTAAAAATGTAATCATTGTAGAATATTTGGGTAATTTAGCAATCTCTGAAGATGATGAAAATTAACCATAATCACACCACTTAGCAATAACAGTTTGAAAGTGTTTTTTTCTTTTAGTCTTTTGTGCATTTTACATAGTTAGATACAGCATATAGCACAGGTGTCATCCCTTACTATCTAAATTCTCATTGTCCAGATATTAATTGCCATCTTTTCTAGCTTTTTCATGAGAATTTAATTTAATCCTCCTGGGTCCCAATGTTGTTTTTTTCCAAGTACCATGGGATGCTCTTAAATTAGAGTGTATCTTTAACATATTATTTCTTTGGTTATTTGTATCATAGTATGTTTGCTGTAGTGTTGAAGGCAATTCATCTCTAATGCATTCAGTATTATTGCATATTGCATGCTAACTAATGGATTAAATGAATATTAATCAAATAGTGATATTTAAAGTGCTTTATATGTAGTAATACTTGATGGGTTGTTATTTAAGTATTTAAGAGTTGCTTAATGATGTTTGGGAAAATTAGATGGGCTAGGACACCTTTTTTTTATATTCTATTTGAATTACTGTCATAAAGCCTCCTGGAATCAGAAAATTCACTATCTAGCACATTTGCAGGAGTGGATTAGATCTTGATAACAAGGGATACCTGTATTTTGTATCCTATCCATTTCACTTTGATTTATGAATATGGCAAACATGTCCCTGTGAATTCAAAAAAGTACTTTGTAATCATATTCCTTCTTCCAGCTCTGCCATAAAATATTTTACCAGTTCCTTATTGTTAAATACTTAGACAGTTTCCAGTTTTTTCTCCTATAAATTGTGCTTCAGTGAGTACCTTCCTGCATAATAGACTTTTTGGTTATTACTATGATTTAGCTAACCTTTTTAACTTTACCAATCTGATAGGTCAAAAAAGTCATTATTTTAATTTGTATTTCTTTCTGAATAAAGTTGAGCATGTGTAAAATGTTTTTGATATAAATGATGACTCTGCATTTGAGAAAAAATTTTTTTTTGAGGTGGAGTCTCACTGTTTCCCAGGCTGGAGTGCAGTGGTACAATCTTGGCTCACTACAACCTCCACCTCCCAGGTTCAAGTGATTCTCCTGCCTCAGCCTCTCGAGTAGCTAAGGTCTCCTTACAGGTGACCTCCACCATGCCTCACTAATTTTTGTATTTTTAGTACAGACAGGATTTCACCATGTTGGCCAGACTGGTCTTGATATTACTCCCAACCTCAAGTGATTTGCCGTTCTCAACCTCCCAAAGTGCTGGGATTACAGGCTTGAGCCACCACATTGGAACTGAGAAACATTCTTAAATGTTCATTATCTAAGCATGTCTTTGAGAAAGCCTTGGAGGTACACTGCTTTTGTTGCAAAGTAGTTTATCAAAGTTGGCAGCTATTTGCTGAGTCTGCCATTCATCTAGGTGAAGGGCCAAGATAAGAGTAATAATAAAATCTGAAATTACATTAATTATTTAAAATTACATTGTTAAGCTGTCATTCTACTTTTCTACCTATCACCTTTTATGCATAATATCTAATTATATTAATATATTTTAATTTTTTCTTGTGTTTGTGAAATTGTTTTTGTTTTCTCTTTTTGTCTTAAGTTTTTAAATATATTATAGTACAAGATAAGGAAGCTGCTTCTCAGGAAGTTGTTTCTGAATGTGGTACCAAGCAACAAATTATTTCTTGCACACCAGGAGTGATTTCTTTTTTTTTTTCTAAGAATGGTTTGACTTATTAAAGATTATATCTGCATGCCAAAGCTAGTCACCATCCTCCATAAAAAAAGCAGTTAAGCCAATCAATTAAGAGAGATAGAATGATTTAAGTATTTTTCTTTTTCGTTTTTTAACATCTGTTAGTAAGATTTAAGTATTTTTCTTTTCCTTTTTTTTCTAGTTTTAAGTAGTTTAAATTCAAGCTTTGGTAACAAGTACTCACTGAGTTACATTTGAAAGTAGTGCTTTATTGAAAATACAATGCTAGAAAATAAGGTTTGAGACCCAGAATAAAAGGCACAAAGTTAAACTGTCTGCTGATCTGCTGTGACAGGCCTGTTTATTTCACTGTTCCATAAGAAGCAAATAACTTTTGTGAAATTTAGATGTTAAAACACTTTGTGTTAAAATTTAGTTATGGCCTCTGTGAATATACTACATACTACTAAATGATACCCTTTTAAAGAATGTGAATTATATTTCAATAAAGCTGTCAATAAAAATAAGTAAATAACAAGAAACTATTCAAAGTAAAAAAAAGTTATAGGTTAATCTCCTAAACTCTGGTTTTGTTGAAACTTTCCTAAATGAAGTAGACGAACATGACTGAATATATCTGATATGGAAATAGGAGATTTTAGCATTTTCTTGATGTAAGTTAGTACTTTATTCTTGTAAATCATTCATATGAGAAAAACAATAGTCAGCCTGCATTCAATTATGAATTACTCTAAATTGCCCTTAGACTAGAATAGAATTTGCTTTAATTATTTATACCCAAATCAATTCTACTTAGATTTCAAGAAACAAAATTTATGTTGTTTGTTGCTAACTTGTTCATACAAAGTTGATGATTTGGAGCTGTTTACAGCCTTTTTTAATGTTCCTGATTATTCCTTTTTTAATTTTCAGAACATGAGCCTTCGAATGCTCCTCAGCTCTTGGTCCCAGATATATATCTAAATCTGAAGCTTTCCACTGAAATATCAGAGAAACCTTTGTCACCCTCAATACCTCATACAGTAACAAACTCGGTTTGTGTTTTATTCAGAAGTTTTAATAATACCTTTGTGCTAAAATGTATTATGGTCATCTAGACATTATTCAATTGTGTAGGTGAAATGAGGCTTAAAATCTCATCTGTGTAGCTTTGTAGTAAAGGTTAAAAAATTAAGCATTATGCCAAAAATATTGTAAATTAAGACCAATAATACTTCTGCTCTTTTTCCTAAGTTAGGCATATACAGGCTTTCTTGTCTTATTATTAATAAGAATGAAGAATTAAGCAGAATTAAGCTTGTTTTTTTTTTTTTTTTTTTGGGCAGAGTGACCATATAGAGTAAAAAGAATGTAACCCTCTTTGATTTTGTGTGTTTTGGCTCAGGTTGGACATACTTATATAAATGTGATTGACATTGAAGCTGATGATCTTCTACAGGAATTACCTGTGAGAGAAGAGCCTTCAAATGGTAATGTTATCAAACAGCAAAGTGATCATCTGGAAGTTCCATCATCTGCAGAGTTACATTATATGGCAGCTTCAGTTACTAATGCTGTTCCTCCACATAATTTTAAGAGTCAAGGTAATTTTTTCCTGCTTTTAAAACAAATATGGTTTGAAAAGTTCTTTAATATAGCATTGTTAGCCCTACTCATATCTCTTACTTCTCCTCCTACAAAACCACTGTTTTTTTTGATGTGTATATTCACAGAAATGTTCTGTTAATCTTCTGATTACCTTGTTTAAAGTTTATAATCAGCCTTTGAGTGCTTTTCATATTCTTGATAGAATCAGCCAGTTCCACTATGGATTTATTTTCTAAACCTGCACAAGTGACTCCCGCTTGTCTAGATGGAAAAAGCTTGAGAGCAGACATTACTGAAGTGAAGGAGCCTAGTGTCACCTCACCTGCACCATCAGACATACAGCAGAACAAAGGTAAACAGCCAAGACGTATAGCATGACCCTCTCCTCAATTACTGTTATATTAGAAACAAGTACCAAATTTGATAATTGCAAAATAAACCAGAAAAAGAGTTGTCCCTTGCTAAGGAGTATGGGGGCAAGTAGGTAAATGAAATAGAGACATGATTCCAAAGCTGGGACCCGTGGATATTTTGCAAGAAGTCACAGATCTGTTTATGCCTGTATCTTTTCTCAATAAGGCTAAAAAGAAATATTTTGTGTGAGTTCATGAGTGTTTTGATGTTAAAAAGCAATTCTCATATTTTAAAAGGTGAGAAATTCTCAAGTAGCACACAGAAAATATACAGGCATGGTAGCCAGCAGTACTTTTTTCCATCTTTTATTTCAAATTTGGGATACATGTACAGGTTTGTTACGTAGGTATATTGCATGGTGCTAAGGTTTGGGGTATGATTGAACCCATCACCCAGGTAGTGAGCATAGTACCAATAGGTAGTTTTTCATCCCTCCCTCCCTGTCTTGTAGTCCCCAGTGTCTGTTGTGTCCATCTTTATGTACAGGTGTATGCAATTCAATAGTACTTATAAAGTATCAGTTTTATAGTCAGGTTGCATTATGGTAACTTTTTGCAAGATTTAGAAGACTATATATATATATATATATATATATATATTTGAAATTTTTAATAAACTACATCTATCTATCTATCTATCTATCTATCTATATAGTTGTTTTTTACAGAGTCTTGCTGTGCTGTCCAGGCTGGGGTATAGTGGTGTGATCATAGTTCACTGTAATCTTGAACTCCCTGGCTCAAGAGATCCTCCTGCCTCAGCCTCCCAGGTAGCTAGGAGGATTACAGGCACACACCACCATGCCTAGCTAATTTTTAAATTTTTTTATAGAGACGGTTTCACTATGTTGCCCAGGCTGGTTGTAACTCCTGGTCTCAAGTGATCCTCCTACCTCAGCCTCCCAAAGTACTAGGATTATAGGCATGAGCCACCACACCCAGCCTAGAAGAATATCCCTCCACAACCTGAAGCTACTACATCTTGTGACTGGTTAGATTAATCCAATATGCAATCAGACTTTGTGCAACAGAGACCTAAGTCTCCCCTAGGTTTCACAGAGGTTGTGAGGCATTGATCTAGCCAGCCCTGCGGTTGAAAGATGCATGGGTGCAGAGTCTAGCTCTGTCTGATTATTGTGTAATGACAGTGGGCACTTAGGAGACATGAGAAGCAAGGAAGGGATGGGTGGCAGGGAAACTTCACCTCAGGACGTGTTAGGGCATATGTATTACAGTTGCATATGCAAACAGGTGCCAGTATTTCAGATTTTAAAGGCTTTGTCTTCTGTCTACTGTCATGGGGCTGCTAAGGTGCATGGGTAGTGGATGGAGGATGTATGAAGCTAGCAATCTTTCAGACAAGGGAAATATGTGGGAAAGTGAACAGAACCTGGCTTTTAGATTCAAATAGAACAGACCTGGATTTGAATCCCAGCTCTGTCACTTAATAGTTTAGATACTTTTTACAAATAATTAGCCTTCTTTGATCCTCACTTGTATGTCTGTAGGACACACCTCAGAGGGTTGTCATGAAGTACATCAAGCCAAGTGTCTGTGACTGCTTAGGTACCCTGTTAGTTTCCCTTCATTTTCCTACCAATCAAAATTTGAAGTTCTGGCAGACTGGAAGTAGACTTATCTCTCTGTGACCCCTGAGTATCTTAGGCCAGCATTTCAAATGACTATAAGCTACAGATTAATTTCCTTTATCAATGAGAACGGGTTTATAATCAACCTTTTGAGAGGCTCCTTACATGGAGAGAATGCCTAGTCACAAAGATTTGTTAGTGGACCCTTCTACTCTAATTACAGAGAAGAACTTTAAAAGTAAACTTTTGGCCAGGTGCGGTGGCTCATGCCTGTAATCCCAGCACTTTGGGAGGCCGAAGCAGGTGGATCATGAGGTCAAGAGATGGAGACCACCCTGGCCAACATGGTGAAACCCTGTCTCTACTAAAAATACAAAAATTAGCTGGGCGTAGTGGTGGATGCTTGTAATCCCAGCTATTCGGGAGGCTGAGGCAGGAGAATTACTTGAACCTGGGAGGTAGAGGTTGCAGTGAGCTGAGATTGTGCCACTGCGTTCCAGCCTGGCGACAGAGCGAGACTTAGTCTCAAAAGAAAAAAAAGTGAAGTTTTATATTTTGAAATTAAATTCTGTCATTTTATGTAACATACTTTATTTTTTTGAGACAGTGTCTCACTCTGTCACCCAAGTTGGAGTGCAGTGGTGCAGTCTTGGCTCACTGCTACCTCTGCCTCCCAGGTTCAAGCGACTCTAATGCCTCAGCTTCCCGAGTAGCTGGGACTACAGGAATGCGCCACCGCACCTGACTAGTTTTTATATTTTTAGTAGAGACAAGGTTTTGCCATGTTGGCCAGGTTGGTCTCGAACTCCTTACCTCAAGCAGTTCACCCACCTCGGCCTTCCAAAGTGTTGAGTTTACAGGCATGAGCCACTGAGCCTGGCCCATAACTTACTTTTAAAACTCAGAATATAGTCACACATTAGAGTTGAATGGGATTTACATTACAGAAAAAGGTGAGGAGAGGGGAGGGACAAGGTTGCTACGTATATAAAACAAAAAGCCAAACAAACAATAAGTTTCTGTTTTAGTGAGACCTGCTCACTATTTTTTGAATGACAGTTGCATCTTATTTTGGAAGTCATCTCTCATTAGGAATATGCTCAGTAATAGCAAGCAGAGTTTTGCTGGGCCTAGGAAGAGCATTGCAGGGTCAGTGGAACTCAGTATTTAACCTTCTTTGGTGGGTGACTTTTTGTCTCAGTCAGTGGAAGTGGATCAGGTTCTCCAGAGAAACGGAAGCTAGTTTCATTATATATTGAGGACATTCTGGGTTTTGAGCATGTCCTTCTCTTTTGCTGTATTTTCTACTTGGAAGTTTGTATACATCATATTTTTTCCTGAGAGTGATTAAAGGACATGTTTCAGGCCGCTGAGAAACAGGAAGGATAGATACATGTAAAGTACTGTGAGAGTCAATCTAAAAAGGGTAGGGCTGAAACAGGTAGGGAAAGATTGTATAATTGCCATTGCCAATGTTAGCATTTACTGTTTTCTTATCATGGGAAGGTTCGTCTTAGACTGGGACTGAAATACAATAAGCACTATTTATATTTTTTTAGTAATTCAGAATTTTCAGAGTATTTTGCCACATAATTTGATCTTCACAAAACATTGAGGTTAGGTGGGGCAGGCATCATAATCTTCATTTGCCTGACTTTTTATTTAATAAACATGAAATTAAAGACCAGATGCCAGGGCTAAAGAAGGGAGAAGCAGCAGGCTGTCAGCCTATGGGCATGCTTATAGGGGAAAGCGGGGAAGACAGACAAATAAAGAGATGATTATAATACAGCTTGGTAAGTTCTGCAGTGACAGGATGAATGAGATTCTTGGTTGAGAAAGCATGGTATCCATCTCGGGATGATTGGGGCTATTTAGAGGAGACACACCTAAATGGAATCTTAAAGGAAAGTAGGTTTTAGTGAGAGAATGGGCCTTCAAACAGAGAGAATAGATTTTGCAGTAACTTAGAGGTTTGATAGAACTTGATTAGTTTGAGAAAAAGTTTGACTGGGTGTGGTGGCTCATGCCTCTACTCCTATCACTTTGAGAGGCTGAGGCAGGTGGATTGCTTGAGCTCAGGAATTTGAGACCAGCTTTGGCAACATAGTAAGACCCTGTCTCTAGAAGAAGTAGAAAAATTAGCCAGGTGTCCTGGCACACACCTGTAGTCCCAACCACTCGAGAGGCTGAGGCAGGAGGATTGCTTGAGTCCAGGAGGCAGAGATTGCAGTAAACCAAGATCTCACCACTGCACTCCAGCCTGGGTGCTAGAGCAAGACCATGTCTCAAATAAAAGAAAAAAAAAATTAAAGTTTATTATGCTTGGAGTCAAAGGGAGTAGTATTTTGTTTGTTTGTTTGTTTGTTTAAAGAAATAGCAAGAGATGAAGCTGCAGAGGTAGAGGAAAGATTATATGTCCCGTTGTCTGTCATATGGAGGCATTTGAACTTTTAAGGTGAAGGCATTGGAGACATACTGAAGCGTTTTGGACAGAAAAGGAAGATGATTTATGTTTTTAAAAGGTCTCTCTGGGTCTGGTGTGGAAGATGGACTAGATATCATAAATTACAGATAGAGATATGATTTGGGGTTTATTTATTGTGAAAGCTTCAGCCAAGTAATGATATTCAGAATGTTGGTGTTTAGCAGGTGGAATCATCAATTGTTGTGAATTGGGATATGAAGGAAAGAGAGGAGCCTCGAGTGACTTTCTGGTCTCTGGCTTGGGAAACTGAATGGTAGTGCTATTTGCTGAGCTGTGGAACAAGGAAGAGGGAGCAGTTTGGAGGGGCAGAAGCAATGAATTCATTTTGATACACTTATGGGACAACCTAACTGGGATGTCCAGGATATAAGGAGCTGAAGCTCAGAGAGAGTGCCATATGGATTTGGGAGTCACCTTTCATCAATGACATAACTCAGAGAAAGTGAGAAGAGTGAGTAGAGAAGTGAGTTGAGGCTGGCAGCCCGGAAGTACTGATGGGTAAAAGGAATGGATGGCAGAAAAGACTAAGAAGTATGAGTATTACAAGGAGGAGGAGACCCAGACATAAGAAGAGTGCATTTAAAAAAGGTGTTGCAGACCAGGTACAGTGGTAATTCTAGCACTTTGGGAGACTGAGGTGGGAGGATTGCTTGAGCCCAGTAGTTTGAGAATAGCCTGGGTGACTGAGTGAGGCTCTATCTCATTAAAAAAAAAGAATCATTGCAAATTTGGGAGAAGAATCAACTGAGTTTAAGAGTAAGGAAAGTCATTGGCTTTGATTTTGGTCTTAGGAGGTTTAATGTTTGCCTGAGAGCCCATATAAAGTTAGTAATAGCCAACATTAGGCCCATCTATTAATGTGTTTGGCTCTTGGTTTTCAAGTAGAATTTGAAAAAGTCATAAAAATGTTAAAGTTGCATTTTGGTGAAGTATATGTTTGTAGCAAGGGATAAATGTAATATTAAGGCTGCCTTGTGTGTGGAGCTTTGTTGTAGTAATTTCTGTATTCTTATCTCAGAAGTCAAGAAGCTGAAAAGGAATTTTTAAGTATATTAAAACTGATTTGGAAGGTAGTGTTGTGTTGGTTTAAAATGAAGTCATAAAAAATGAGATCATCAATAATACCTCTTCTTTAATTATAAGAAATTCTACTTTTACTTTTATTAATATTTAGATCTGCCAAAACCAGAATTCCAATTCAAAGGACAGAGCACAAAGCCAGACTCTGCAGAAGATTATTTGTTATGGAAACTGCTGCAAGATATCTCTGAAGCTCGCCCTGCACCAAGCTCTACAGCTCACCAACTAGAGCATCTCACTGCTAAGCTTCAGAAAATTGACGAGCAGCTGCTAGCAATACAGAACATTGCTGAAAACATAGAGCAGGATTTCCCCAAGTCTGAAATTCTAGATCTACATTGTGATAAGGTAGACTACCTTTATTTTTAGCTTTTGTTTGCAACTGAATTATGATTTGTAGTGTGATATAACTTTGGATACTTGATTTTTCAAAATAATGGGAAATTTGGTTTCTTTAAGCTAGGGTTTGTCAACCTCAACACTATTGACCTTTGAGCCAGATATTTCTTTGTTTTAGAGGACTGTCCCATGCATTGTAGAATATTTGGCAGCATCCCTGGTCTTCACCCAATAGCCTTCAGTGGCACTGCTCCTTCGTTGTAACAGTAAAAAACGTCTCTAGATAATGCCAAGTGTTCCTTGGGAGCCAAAATCACCATCACAAATACAAAGCTTACCTTAAGCTTTTGAGAAGTAAACCCATATATAATGCTGTTATCATAAAATGAGTTGGAAAATATTACTCTCTTTTCTATATCTTGGGAAAATTTTTATAGAATTGGTACTATTTCTTCCTTAAATGTTTGGCAGAATTCAGTGAAGCCATCTGAGCTTAAAGTTTTGTTTATTGGGACATTATAACATATGAATTTACTTTCTTCTGTAGATATATGACTATTCAGCTGATCTTCTGCTCTAAATAAAGCTTTTTCTAGAGTCCCTCACACACAAAAAAGAAGTAAACCCATGCTTCCTACCAATAAAAAAAATAGGTGAATTACAGAACTAGAATGTGATTTTAAAGGAACCCCACTTGTAATTATCATTTTCCTATGAAAGATTTTTTTTATTTTACAAATATGATTGTCCTTATATTTGGAGGTTTTGTCAGTTTTAAATATTTTATATAAGTTAGTAATCAGTTCCTTAGAAAGTTTTTGTATCTTTTTTTCTTTTTATTCTTGAGTCATAGTCTTGCTCTGTTATTCAGGCTGGAGTGCAGTGATGCAATCATGGCTCACTGCAGCCTTGGGGTCCCAGGTTCAAGCAGTCTTCCTATCTCAGCCTCTCGAATACCTGGAACTATAGGTGTATGCCACCACACCCAGCTAAGTTTTTAAAATTTTTTGTGGAGACAAGTTCTCGCTATGTTGCCCAAACTAGTCTCTAACTCTCGGCCTCAAGCAGTCTTACCTTGGCCTCCCAACGTGCTGAGATTATAGATATGAGCCACCACACCAGCCTAGTTTTCTGTATCTTTAAAAGGTAGTCATTCATGCCTATAACCCTAGCACTTTGGGAGACCGAGGTGGGCAGATCACAAGGTCAGGAGATTCGGATCATCCTGGCCAACATGACAAAAGCCCATCTCTACTAAAAATACAAAAATTAGCTGGGCGCGGTGACGTGTTCCTGTAGTCCCAGCTACTCTGGAGGCTGAGGCAGGAGAGTCGCTTGAACCCAGGAAGTGGAGGTTGCAGTGAGCTGAGATGGTGCCACTACACACCAGCCTGTCAACAGAGTGAGACTCCATCTCAAAAAAAAAGGTAGTCATAAAAAAATAAATGTTTGAGAGATCCAAGATGGCGGATTAGGAGCAGTTCAGGATTGCAGCTCCCAGTGAAAGTGCAGAGGGTGAGTGGACGCCACATTTCCAGACGGATTTTTATTACCCCCAGACCAGGAGATTCCCAGGCGGAGCATCTCCACGGGTCGCCAGTGTGGCTGTTTTGGCCGGCGCGGCTGTTTCAGCCAGCGCGGCTGCTTTGCCGGCGCCGCGGCGTGGTGGGTCTCCGTACAAAATACACTGGTCTGTGTGCCCTTTTAACTGGCGAGTGGAGCTACAGGAAGGCAGATTAAAAGGGGGACTGAATCAGGGAGCCAGCCCAGGAGATCCCCAGGCAAAAAAGTGCTACGAACCTCAGCGCCGCTGTTTCAGCCTGCGCAGTTTGTCCCCACAGGGGAAATCACACAGATCCCGGCGCCTTTTCAACAGG
>CAUYQU010013225.1:0-16651 GCA_963574635.1 Cheracebus regulus | reverse complement strand
CTTCCCCTCCCTTCCCCTCTCTTCCCTTACCCTCTCTTCCCCTCCTCTCCCCTCCCATTCCATCCTGTCCCTGTCATGCTGGAGTATAAGTGGCACCATCTTGGCTCACTGCTACCTCTACCTCCTAGGTTCAAGTGATTCTCGTGTCTCAGCCTCCTGAGTAGCTGGGACTACAGACATGCACCACTACACACAGCTAATTTTTTGTATTTTAGTAGAGATGGGGCTTCACTATGTTGGCCAGGCTGGTCTCGAACTCCTGACCTCAGGTGATCCACCTGCCTTGGCCTCTGAAAGTGCCGGGATTACAGGCGTGAGTCACTGTGTCAGGCCGAGAGTGCATTTCTTTAACCCTTTGCTGCTGGCCTCATGTTCTTTGGGGTCCATTCCCTCCTCTTCCCTCAGACTCCCTCCCCCCTCCTCCCTCCTCCCTCCCTCCCTCCTCCCCACTCCTCCCTCCCTCCCTCCCCACTTCAGCTTCCCTCACCCTCCCCAATTGCTCTCCTTGCCACGCATCTGCAGCCTCACCAGTCACTGTGACTCAGGCACTGGCATGGGGGTGGGATGCCCTGGTGGTCAGCACTGGCTGCCACCTGTCTGTGTCCTCGAAGGAGGAGCTGACCGTGAGCTTCAGTACCTCCAGATAAGGAGGGGAGGATGCTCCCAAAAGAGCCTCCTGGGGGTTGAGTGAAAGCCGGGCCAGCCCTTCGTCCAGAGCCCGATGTCCACGAGGACCCGTCTGGCTGGCAGGGGCCCTTCCAGCTCCAGTGTCCTGAGGGGCTGAACAGTTGGCGACTGGATCATCCTTCTCTGAATGTATCATGACCTCTGGCTGTGTGAGGAAGCCCCGAGACTGACTATAGCTTCCTTCTTTGGGCTTCCAGAACGTTCTTGGGCTTCTGAAATCATCAGAGCCACGATGATCTGGTGATTCTGGTGATTCTGGGTGGGCCGTCTGGGGGCCTGGGCCTTGCAGCTGTGAAGAATTCATTTAAATTTTCCACGCGCGGGACTGGCTCCCGGCCCGGGCCCTGTGAGTTATTTTGAGGCCCTCTGGTCAGTGCTCTCTGCCCTTGTCCAAATAAACGAGCCCCACCAAGTGGGCCTGGAAACCCCACCCAGCCTCATTTACGGCCCTGCTGGGCTCTGTGGCTGTTCAGTGGCCAGAATCCCGCATTTGCCCCCCATTCCCCCGACCCAGGCTGGGTGGAGTGGGCACAGGATGGTAAAATGTCCTGACCTATTCATGGCAGTGTGGTTTCTGGGCCAGGCAGGGGCATCCTGAACTGAAGAAAAATAAAAATAAAGATAAACATAGCAATCCCAATGTCACCCCTCTGGGAGGCCTCCCTGCATGTGAGAGGGCATGTGGTGCAGCTGGAGACCGGGAGAAGACCATGACCCTGCCAGCTACCTTGGGGACACAGCCCAGCATGGGCAAAACTGACCTGTGATTTTTCCACAGAGAAGTGCTTCAGTGCACTCAAGGTTGGCTCTGGTTGAGCGTCTGGGGGCCCGGGGATCCTGCCCCCTCTTTCCCACTGCGTTGCCCCCCAGCCAGAGGCTCATGCCCAGCTGCCTTCTCTCTGCAAGGTCCTCCCCAGAGCCTGGGGTCCCGGCTCACCTGGGAGGGCCGGAGAAGGTCTCGCTGCCCCCTAGGAGCTGGCCTGGGTCTTTTCCAATCCTCTAGGGAGTGCGGCATCCTCAAGTGCAGGCCTGCTCAGAGCATGGGGCAGGGGTGTCCCTCCCACGGAACAGCTTTGATGACCCACGGAGCGCAAAGATCCCCCAGCTCCCAGCAGTCAGTGGGAAAGGGACAGGGCTCTGAGCGGGGCAGACTCCCCTGTCTTTCAGTCAGGGCGACTGCAGGGCAGCTGCTGAAACCAGCTTTGCAAAGTTATACCAGTTATATTGGGGTGCCAGGCCTCCTACAAACCCGAACTTCATGTCCATGGCAACCCTCGGGGGTGGATTCCATTCAGGGTGTGCTGGTAAACAGGCTCTCTGAAAAAGCAAAGCAACCCAACCCAACCCCAAACACAACAACTACTGATTTGTAGTATTTGTCAATTCTCACACTTCCATGGAGGCCCGTGAGGCCACTGAACGCAGCGTGAAGCCATGGGACCTTTCCAGCATGCTCCGGTCCTGTTCCCATGCCCGCCATGAGCCGGGAGCGGTCTCCATCCACAGGTTCGGGTGCCTGGGGAAAGTGCCTTGCCTCTGCTTCCTGAACTGATCTTCGTTTCTGTTTTAGATCCTCATTCCATGGTGATGGAAGCCCTGTATCCAGACACCATGGCTCCCACTGGCCGCTGCCCAGGCTTGTCTAGGGTGCGGGAGTTTAGGTGGCGCTGAGGCACTAGTTGGGTGGGACACATTAGATTTTAGTACTGTTACTTCTCAGCTGCCCCTTGATGTTTGCATTCCTTTTCTTTTCCTTCTTTCTTTTTTTTTTTTCCTTTTTCTTAAAAGATGTGGTCTCACTCTGTCTGCCACCCAGCCTGGAGTGCAGTGGTGCGAACTCGGTTCACTGTAGCCTTGACCTCTTGGGTTCAAGCAATCCTCTCACCTCAGCCTCCCAAGTAGCTGGGACTATAGGCACGCACCACCACCCCTGGATAATTTTTAAATTCTTTTGTGGAGACAGGGTTTTGCCATGTTGCCCAGACTGGTCTCAAGAGATCTGTCCGCCTTGGCCTTCCAAAGTGATGGGACTACAGGCATGGGCCCCTGCGCCTGGCCTTGCATTCTTGTCTAGGCCTTGCAGGGAACTGCAGAGTCCTCCCTCGTTCCTGACCACCGTGAGCCTCAGAGCTCCCACATCAATGCCACGTTCATGCCCCTGTGAGAGCTACCACATCAGTGCCCGGTCCACACCACGGTGGGTAGAGGGGCAGCATCCGGCTGTACCTGCCCTCTGAGAGCTCTCTTGGCCCTGTCACCCGCCAGGCAGCTCCCGCACCTCGCCATCAGGTGGCTGTGGCCATGTCCTCGGCTCTGCTCTCACATATGCTGTCTTTCCCTGGGTCTGGGAGAACTGTCACCTCCAGGGGGGTGCAGGGACCCCCCCCACCCCAGCTTTCTCTTCTGTTCCTCACCTTCTACCTGATCTCAAGGGTGGGGAGGATATTTCTGGTTCATCACATGAGCTTCTATATTTTCTATACTATTTAGAGTGTGGGCTCTTGAAACATGTAAAAGCAGGGGCTCTGACTGCTGTGTCTATATTCTATGTCTTGCTGAGCTGCCCAGATGTGGGTACTGGGGGCAGGGGGCAGGGAGGGAGGGGCAACTGGAAATTCTGGAGAGAGAGGCATTAGTGAATATTTCAACAGATTATCCTGATAAAGCAAACAGAGAGGTTAAGTGACCTGCTTCAGGTCGCCCAGCAGATCAGAGGCAGACCCAGCCAAACCGAACCTGAGTCCTTGGCCTCCAGCTCAATAGAAAGCAACTAGTTAGAACATCATGATGTCCCTTTGAACAGATAGAGGACGGCGGCCCAGAGCAGGAAAGAAGCTTACCCAAGTGGATGCCGCGAGTCGGGGCAGAACGAGGACTGAACTCAGCACTGCTACCTTTGTCTGGTGCTGCAGCCCGGGACCCCTGGGACGCCTCAGAGAGCCTGAGGGAGGAGGAAGACAAACATCAGAGCAGGGAGCTTCTAGGGCCTGGCTGCTCTGCTCCCGTGTGGCTCAGGAAGGGCTTGTCCTCTATCATTTCCTTTGCTGGGGTGCTTTGAAAGGAGAAGGACAGGCCAGGTACAGTGGCTCATGCCTGTAATCCCAGCACTTTGGGAGGCTGAGGCAGGAGGATCACTGGAGGCCAGGAGTTCGAGACCAGCCTGGGCAACATAGTGAGACCCCATCTCTACAAAAAATGAAATAATTAACTGGGCATGGTGGTTCATGCCTGTGGTTCAGCTACTCAGGAGGTTAGGGCAGGAGGATTGCTTGAGCCCAGGAAGTCAAGGTTGCAGTGAGCTGTGATCGTACCACTGCACTCCAGCCTGGGTGACAGAGCGAGACCCTGTCTCCAAAGGAAAAAAAAAAGGAGAGGAATGTGTCTCAAGGCAGGCTTCTTCTTCCTGCCTCCTGTCTGAGCGTCTTGGCTCTGACCTGAGATTTCCGAAACCTCCTTTTCCTTTCCGATTTTTTAACAATCTCAAACATATAAGGGCATTGCAAGTACAGTAGGAAAGCTACTTTTCTCCTGGTCATCGAGACTAAGTTGCTGTCATAGTGCTCTATCCCTGCTGAATACTGTGTCTATTTCTTACGAACGAGGACATTCTCCTACACACACACATGCCATGGGAAAATCCCGAAGTGATCCTCACACGGTATCCCATGTCCCTCTGTTGTTCCAGGGATGTCCTAGCCATTGAGTCATCCTGTCTCTTTAGCCTGAAACAGCTCCTTGTCGAGTCTTGGTTTTGTGCCCTTGACATTGTTGGAGATTCCAGGTTGGCTTTGGAGAATGTTCCTTCTGTTGGGTTTGTCTCCTCTTGGCTACATCAGGCAGGGCATCCTCAGAGTGCTGATGACAGGGAGACGCTGCGTCCCTGCAGGTGGCTCACGGTTCTGGTTTGCCCTGGTACCGACGAAACCCACTTGGCTCCCTTGGCCGGCTTCTCCACTGCAGAGTGACTCTTTCCCTTCATCGTGGAAAGGGTTTTGCTGGGTCGGGACTTTGAGACCCCTTGAGTAGCACGCTCCACACCAAACTGCTCATACATTCATTTATTCACATCAGCCTGAACTCACGGTTCCGTTTTTTTTTTTTTTTTTTCAGTGGGTGATGATGTGTTACTCTGGGTGTTTATTTTGATGCTCAGAAGAACTCAGAGGGACCTCCAAGCCGGTCCTTGTCCCCAGTGATGTCCCTGTTGTTTCTTGAGTTCTTCCTTACTTTCTGGCACAAAAGGTGTTTTAGGCTCATCTTGTTCTTTCCCTGGCCTAACCCTGGAATCAGCCATTTCTCCAACATAGGGGCTGATTTTAAGCTTTAAAATCAGCTGAACATCCAGTTATCATATTGTGTGTGTGTGTATGCATGCATATTAGCCGTGTGTGAAGAAAGTGTATTTATGAAATACAACATTAAAAAAAGACCAGAAATTTAAAACTGAGGTTGGGCATTTTTTTTTTTCTAAATACACTAGAAGCTTTAAGGGGGGCCTGGGATGGTGTCCTGGGCCTCTAGTGGTTTCTGCCTCGCCCCTTAGCCTATGAGATGCACGCCCCTGACCTGGCCTCTCCCGCCTGGGCCAGCAGCACAGCTGAAGCCCAGAGGGGCGCAGGCGAGGCTGGGGTCCTGCCAGAGCAAACATAGCCCCTGTGTGGGGCCAAGGGAAACAGCACTGGGTCAATATTAGCTGGTGTGAAACAGGCCTGAGGAACGTGTGGTTTGTCCCCCTTGGCCTCTGGGAGGGAGAGGTGGACTCAGGCGCTCATAGGAGCACTCACCATCGTCGGACCAGCCTCCTTCTGTGTGGATGGGGAAACTGAGGCTCAGAGGTGGCAGGGGAGGGACTTGCCTTGGGTCATAGTGCACAGAACAACACTCTCTTCTACATTCTTTTCTTTTTTTTTTTTTTTGGAGACAGTCTTGCTCTGTCGCCCAGGCTGGAGTGCAGTGGTGCAATTATAGCTCACTGCAAGCTTGATCTCTTGGGCTCAAGGGATTCTCCTGCCTCAGCCTCCAGAGTAGATGGGCCCCCAGGTGCATGCTACCATACTGGCTAACCTAATTTTTTTTTTTTTTTTGTAGAGATTGGGTATTGCTAAGTTGCCCAGGTTGGTTTTGAACCCCTAATCTCAAGTGATCCTCTTGCCTCAGCCTCCCAAACTGTGTATTCCCCATTCTTTTCAGTCAAGTGTTTCTGCTTTTCTCTCTGTGGCTTCTGGGAAGCAGCAGAAGGCAGGTCAGCGAGCACTGGACTGGGAGTCAGGCGTTCTAGTCCCATTTCTGTCCAGCTCTGCAGTGGGACTCTGGAGATGTTACTGCTTCATTCTGGGCCCTTTTATCTCAACGATTCCTTCTCCCTGAAAATTACAAACGTTGACTTCCAGTGCATCTGCTAGACTAGTTTAGGTCCTCAAAATCGAAATTCTTCAGGGGCCAGGTAGAGAAGGTAAATGTGGGGTGTGACCAGCTGTGGGACGACAGGGAGAGGTGGGGACTGTGGAGAGCCAGAAAGTGTGTGCCTGGCATGAAGACATTCAATGTAAAACAACCACAAGATAGTGGGGCCGCGTTGGTCCTGGCAAACTCTGTGTCTGCAGGCCTGGCTGATTGCTTTCAAGCATAGCCGGCCTGAGGCAGAGCAGGACAGAGGCCCGGCTCTCACACCGTGTCACACTGCCCGCTGCACCTGACCCTGGAGAAGAGGGAGGCCTGGCTGGGGCTGCAGCATCCAGGCCCGGGAAAGCGCCCTGATGGCTGCGGCGAGGCCTGGTGGTGAGACGTGGCCTCGAGAAGCAGGGAGTGGTCAGGACTGGGAGTGACATGGTCCCTGGTGCAGCCCTTCTGCCAGGCTCTCTGCGATTTCATCTACATGCCAACTGCCGGGGTGCGCACACCCTCCCCTGCCCACCTCCTGCCTTGTCTGTGGGCCCTGTGGCCTCAGCCTCCTATCTCCCAACTCCAGCCGCTTCCCCCACCTCTCCTTCCTGCCACAAGGGAAAGTCACTGACCATCGACTGCTGTCCACACCCCGACCCAACCTCCCCAGCCCACTCCGACCTCCCCAGCCTGCTCCGACCTCCCCGGCTCTCTCCCCGGCCCTCTCCCCGACCCTCTCCCCGACCTCCCCGGCCCTCTCCCCGACCCCCCCGGCCCTCTCCCCGACGCCCCCGGCCCTCTCCCCGACCTCCTCGGCCCTCTCCCCGACCTCCCAGGCCCGCTCCGACCTCCCCAGCCCTCTCCAACCCCTGAAGAAGCTGAGAAGTTGCTTCTGCTCACCCCAGACCAGAATTTGAGTTCCAGTCTGCCACTTAGGATCTGGTCTCTAGGACCTTGGGCAAATGGCTGAATGTCTCAGAGCGCTGGTTTTCTCATCTGTAAAATGGAGAGTCATCTGGCCATGCTGGGCCACTGGATTGTGGTGTTATGAGGACTGAGCCAGGTAAGGTAAGGGAGTGAGGTTCAGGCCGGGCGCGGTGGCTCATGCCTGTAATCCCAGCGCTTTGGGAGGCCAAGGCGGGTAGATCATGAGGTCAGGAAATCAAGACCATCCTGGCTAACATGGTGAAAACCTGTCTCTATCAAAACACAAAAAAGTAGCAGGGCGTGGTGGCACATGCCTGTAGTCCCAGCTACTCGGGAAGCTGAGGCAGGAGAATTGATTGAACCCGGGAAGCGGAGGTTGTGGCGAGCCGAGATCGCGCCATTGCACTCCAGCCTGGCAACAAGAGCAAAACTCGCGTTAAAAAAAACAAAAACAAAAACAAAAAAAACAAAAAAACGAGAAAAGATAGCGAGGTCCAGAGCTGTTGCTCAACACACATTCCTCCTCACAGCTTTGGCTCCCAGACTGGATCAGAAACCAGAGTTTGTCTGGTTTGTCTCAGTATGTCAGGGCATGCCTCCACCTGGAAGCCTTCCCTGTTTGCCAAAGCCCGGGCTGAACTCCCAAAGAATCTGTAGCTTCATAATGGGAGAGAGAAGGAGGAGCAGGAAGGGGCCTTAGTGTGCAGCTAGTACATACTTCTCATTTTAAAGTTCATGAAGGAAGGCTCTCTTATTTTACAAAGGAGTAAATTGAGGCACAGAGAGTAAGTCTGTACATGAAGCAAGTAAAACAGCTGAATTCCAGCTCGGTGCTCTTCCCAGCACGACACTTGGCCTTGTGATTCACAGCCTTTCCCCAGCAGCCCTGGACAGTGGCCTGTGCCACTCAGTGGACAAACACGATGACACTCACTTCTGTGCCCAGGCCCGCCCCTGCTTGCTCGAACCTCCGCTCCAGACTAACACAAACTGGATGAAGAGACAGCATGTCAGGACCCGAAACATGGTGCAGGCCAGGACACACAAGTAACTTAGAAGAGGGACCCATGTCAAAGCAGCAGCCGCCGGGTGCGGTGGCTCAGGCCTGTAATCCAGCACTCTGGGAGGCCGAGTAGGGTGGATCACCTGAGGTTGGGAGTTTGAGACCAGACTGACCAACATGGAGAAACCCTGTCTCTACTAAAAATACAAGATTAGCCAGGCGTGGTGGTGCATGCCTGTAATCCTAGCTACTGGGGTGGCTGAGGTAGGAGAACTGCTTAAACCCAGGGGGCGGAGGTTGTGGTGAGCCGAGATCCAGCCATTGCACTCCAGCCTGGGCAACAAGAGCGAAACTCCATCTCAAAAAACAAAACAAAACAAAACAAAAATACCTCAGACACTTTAGCAGATACTATAAATTAAATTATCAACAAATTCAAGTTCCTTTTAAAAATGGTGAAAAATCCCATAAGCAAATCCAGGGATTCTTGTGACTTTTTTCAGGCAAAAGATGAATTTCCTTAACATTTAAAGAACACCTGCAAGTCAATAGGAACTAGACCAACAAGCAGAAAAAAAAAGTGGGCAAAGGATCTGGGCAGTTTCTAAAAAAGGAAATATGTGAAAATATTCTTAACCTTCTAAAAAGATCTGAACTGCAAAGAAAACCATTTTTTCTCTCTCATATTAGCGAAGATTAAGAAGTCTGATACCTCACTGCGTTGGTGAGGCTATGGGAAGCAGGTGCTCTTTCACCTTGCTGCTGGGAGTGTGAACTGGTATAGCTTCTGTGAAGGGCAATTTGCTGATACTGAAAAACGCTGGAATGCTCGTACCCTTTAACCTAGTACTTCCGTTTTTAGGAATCTAACTTCCACATGTATTGTACTCACACATGTGAAAATGATACACATACAACAGTGTTTATTGCTATACTAAGTGTAATTGCAAAGGGCTGGAAACAATCTAATGTCTGTGTGTGAAAATTTATTTAATAATGAGAGAGTCACACAAAGGAATAGTGTGCAGCAGAAATACAGACTGGGCACACTCTTCGTGTAGTTAAATGGAACAGGCTGGACGAGGTGGCTCATGTCTGTAATCCCAGTACTTTGGGAGGCCAAGGCTGGTGGATTACCTGAGGTTAGGAGTTCGAGACCAGGCTGACCAACATGGTGAAACCCTGTCTCTACTGAAAATAATAATAATTAGCCAGGTGTGGTGGTGAGCACCTAGAATCCTAGCTACTTGGGAGAATGAGGCAGGAGAATCCCTTGAATCCAGGAGGTGGAGGTTGTTTGAGCCGAGATCGTGCCACTGCACTCCAGCCTGGGTGACAGAGCAAGACTCAGTCTCAAAAAAAAAAAAAAAAAAAAAAACCAAACCCAAAAAACAAAAAACAAAAGTTAGCCGGATGTGGTCGCAGGCACCTGTAATCCTAGCTGTTTACTTGGGAGGCTGAGGCAAGAGAATCGCTTGACTCCAGGAGGTGGAGGTTGCAGTGAGCTGAGATTGTGCCATTGCACTCCAGTCTGGGCAACAAGAGTGAAACTCCTTCCCCGCCATCAAAAATAAAAATTAAATGGACGAATCTCCAAACACATTAAGTGAAGAACACCTGGTTCAGAGGTATGCTACTCTTTGTGATGCTGGTATATATTTGAATGCATTTGCATATGCATAGAAATCTCTGGAAGGAAACACCCTAAAATAGGTAATAGTGTTTGTCCCAGGTAAGAATAACAGGGTAACTGGGAGGGGCTGGATGAATACTTATTTTTCATTGTATATCCTTTTGTATATTTTCAGGTTTGTATCATGTGCATTTGCTATCTACTAAAAAGTGAATTTTCAAAAGTGGACAGCAGGGGTATGACTTTACCCACAGGGAGGAGGGAGAATGCGAACATCTCACACATCACCAAGAGGTTGGTGGAGGGGCAGGGAGACAGAGAAGCTCGATTCTCATTTTACATATCTCAGAATTCTTTTCAGTCCTGTGCAGCATCAGGAGGTCGTGTGGTGTGGTGGGCAGTATACAGCATTTCATGCCTGAGCCCGACGTCTAAATACTCTCAGCAATCCTCAGTTGCTTTGTCTGTAAAATGGGGGCAACACAGTGCCTCATTCACAGGGTTACGTTGGTGCTTTGTGATGCTGCCCTTCAGCTTTCCCAGGCATCACCATGACCCTCTGCCACCCCTGGGAACCCCCTCTGGGGCGGTGCCCTCTCCGCTGCCCTCCCCAGGCAGGAGACACAACCGCATTGCTTAGCAAAGCAGCCGAGGTGGAGTGGAAAATGTCAGCCTCAGATAGCACCATGGGAAATGGTGTGCTCCTCCAACCGCAAACGCCCCCACGCTTCCCTCCAATATTTGGGGGAGTAGGGTGGGGCTGAGGCTGGTGAGGCCTTTATACCTTCAGGCCTTGTACCCCTAAGCTTTCTCGGCCAAGGCATCCTTGGGTGGTGGAGATCACTAGCAGAGGCCTTGGCCCTCCTGGCTGCCCCACTCCGTGGGACCCGGGAGAGGTCCTGCATGTGGGCCGTGCTTCAAAGAAGGCCTTGGCTTCTCTGGAGAGCTTCAGACACAGTGCCAGCACCTGATCAGTGGGAATGTTCCAAGGCTCGGTTGTCTGGCTATGACTCTGCAGGCCGTAGGGAGCCACTGAAAGTTCTTGAGCCAGGCAGGGCTTGTTCCGAACGAGCCTTTCGGAAGTATGGTTGGCAAAGGGGAAAGTGATAGGTGGGGGACCACCTGTCCAGTCCAACTTCCTCATGGTTATCTTAATCTTCAAAGTAATTCTGCAAGAGGGGCTGACTTATTGTCACCTCCATTTTACAGTTGAGAAAACCGGAGCTGCCAAAGGTGGTGAGATTGGCTGTTGGTCACACAGCTTGCGAGGGGCACAGCCGGGATGTGAGCCAGGTTTGTCCCCTCAGGGTCTGCGGACTTCCCCTACACCCGATACCTCCGTAGAGAGGGGCCCGCTATTTTTAGCCCACTGTTGTCATCTCGATCATGCTTTTGACTAAGAGATGGCATTGTTACCGACTTGTCTCGTGATGTTGTCACTCACGTTGTGACTATTACTGGCCTCTGCCTTCCCGATCTGGAGTCCTTGGGGCTGCCACCTGCGGCCCCAGCCTCACCCAGCCCCAAGGCAGCCTGGACTGGGGAGGGAGTGTGGTGGGAGGACTTCTGGAGCGGGGCACAGGGGATCTGGCGGGCACCCTGTGCAGATGGCAGCCTCTGCAGCATGGCTGTCTTGGTCACTGCTCTAGGGCCTAGCACAATGCCCGGCAATAGCAGGCACTCGAGACATACCTGACGCTGCTTGGGTAAGTGAATGATGCAGTCGCCTGGCAGATTAGCGTATTCACACTGTCTCCCTGGAGGAGGCCAGATCAGACCCAAGTTCCCTGATGACAAGGCCGGTGTGTGCAGGACCACAGGGTCTCCACACATGCATCCCAGTGGGGGCATCCTCACAAGCACAGGTGGCGGCTCCAGGCGGGCAGCGAGACCTGTCAGTCGCACACATGGCCTAGCTGGTCTCATTTGTCAAAAGGTTTTAATTGTTCAAGTACAAATATAGCCAGGTATGGTGGCTCATGCCTGTAATCCCAGAACCTCGGGAGGCTGAGGTGGGAGAATCTCTTGGCCCAGGAGTTTGAGACCAGCCTGGTCAACAAAGTGAGACCCCATTTCTACAAGATAAAAAAATTAGCCAGGCAGGTGAGACCCCATTTCTACAAAAGATAAAAATATTAGCTGGGCATGGTGGTGCATGCCTGTGGTTTCAGCTACTTGGGAGGCTGAAGAGGGAGGATTGCTTAAGCCTGGGAGGCCGAGGCTGCAGTGAGCTGTGACTGTAGCATTGCATGTCAGCAGGACCCTGACTCAGAACAAATTAAACAATTATATATGTATCTATATTCTGAATTTGTTGGTGGCCTAGACCTCCTGCTCTTTAGCCACTTGTTGGAGGACAGAGGTCTGGAGCCCCAGGTCCGGTAGATTCCAGCCCTCCAAGCCCCTGGGCCAAAGAAGTCCCTTCCCTGCTGCGGGGAGCAATGTGGCTGGCCCGGGCAGCTGCCCCTGCAGCCTGGTTGGTCCAGGTCAGGCCTCCCCTTCTGCTCCCCACCTTTTGCCACAGCGAAGTCTCAGGTGTGGAGTGGGGTGGGGGGTTGGACTGGGGCAGTCAGGGTGGAGGAAGGCAGAAAGATTTGGGAGGTGAGAGGGAAGCAGAATCCACAGGGCTCTGCGGCCGGGAGGAAGTGGAAGTGAGGTTGAGGAGAGCGAGGAGGCTCTGCTGCAGTCTCTGGCTGGACAATGGGGAGGCCGGAGGGGCCAACATCCAGAGGGGTCAGTTCTGCAGCCGGCTGAAGATTTATGGGTGTCCCTGAGAGGGGTGCAGTCAGGAGGCCTGGCTGGCTGACCAGGGCCGCCCAGCTGTTTACCCAGAGCCGAGGAATTCTAGGGCAGGGACATTGGAGGGGGTCCAGCCTCAGTGCAGCTGCTTGGAGTAACCTGCCTGGTGCTAGGTCCGGCTGAGGGGGGCCAGGCCTCAGACAGCATGGCTTTGGACCCCTCCTTGATGTTACAGACAGGAAAACAGAGGTTAGAGTTTGGAAGTGGCCATCCCGAAGCCCCACAGCAACTCCGTGGTCCAGTCAAGACCAGAGGCCAGGCTAGGGAGGTAGCAGCGTGACGTGATGGACAGCTGTCACTTGCTGAGATGCTCTTGTTCACGGTGTCCTCGTTCACTGCCTCCTCTACTAGAATGTTCCCTCCATGAGACCAGGGACCTTGTCTATCTTGTTCACTGCTATTCCTGAGAACCTAAACAAGGCTCTTGTTGCAGGGCTGAAGTCAGAAGGCCTGGGCAGGCCTTTTTTATTTTCACATTATAAGATGTCCAGAGACAGGAGGTTCAGGGGTGGTGCAGAGGCTTCCTGATGCCATCCGGGATCCTGGCTCTTCCTCTCTCTCCTCTCCACCTTAGTGTATGGTTTTTGTCTTCATGCTCCCCAAATGGCTGCTGAGCCTCCAGGCATTGCACCTCCATTTCCAGAAGGTAGAAGGGAGTTAGGACAATGGGTAGAAGACATGTGCTTATGAAGTCTGTCCCTTTCAAATCAGGAAAGTTGCAGCTTTCCTGGAAGTGACTAAATAGCACACTGGTGAAACCATATGTAGTAGTTCTCTACCTTGTTTTTTTTGTTTGTTTTTTTTTCTTTTTAACCATCTAGAGCCTGGCCCCAGACTCGGTCCTCAGTGGGGCCTATCACTGTTGTTTGGTGGTGGTTGTTTTATTTTTTAAAATAAAAATCCCCTAGTTGAGGGAATGCCCTAAGGAGAGCTAACACTTACTTTAATGGCAGACGTGCTATTCTAGCCACCAACTTCTTAAGGTGCCTGGGTCGCAGGGAGGAGGAGCGAATGACCTAGTCCTCACAGCTATGGATATGCTATGACAATCCCCACTCTACAGCTTGCAGTGAGTCAGAGGCTGTGTGGAGACCGGAGCCAGGAGGGAGCCGGGTTTCCCATCTTCCCATGGACAGCACTGGCTGCACCTGCGATCTGAAATATTCCCTCCTGGGGTGTGCCCAGAGCTGATATTCAGCTGGAGGGTGCTGGCTCGGGTATACAGGCTTTGCAGCCAGTGTCCTTTCTGCCTGCTGGTCCCATCGCCCTGGAGCCTCCTGCCTGCAGAGCCTGTGGCAGCAATAGACTAGGATATGGTGTCATGGTGTTCCTGGGTGCAGCCAGGGACCTCTGGATTGCCTGGCTGAGAGAGGCCTCCTTGGAGTGTCTGGCAGACAGGGTCCCCCGCCTGCCCACTGGACTGAGCAGCTGGTCACTGGAAGGTCTGGCAGTCCCCAGGCCCCAGGCCTGTGGTCTGTCCTTGCCAGGCTGACCTTGCCAGGCTGAACCTCCAGGCTGACCTCAAGGCCTAGACCCCTTTCAGAGGCAGGGAAGTAGGGGACGGACCCTGTGGGTTTCATGTGCAGGCCCTGGCCCTGGCGACAGTGCTGGGTTCAGGACAGGAGACAGGAGAGAATGCTGGGCCGCTTCTCACAGTTCTCAGGCCTTTGGCCTTGGGGTTCTAGCCCCAAACCTCCAAGGTAGAAGTGAGGTGAGACTCACAGCCAGGAGGGAGTCACAGGCCAGTCATCTGGCAGGAAACTGACTGTCAGCCTGGGTAAGCTGCCGGGGCACCCAGAAGCTCCTCGGGAGAAGAAATCCCTGGAGCTACCTCGGCTGCCACCACTCACATGCCTCCCAAGCAGCTGTCCCCAAAGAGGACCTGTGTCCTGGCTCTGCTCCGGACCAGCTGTGTGTCTTGCAGCAGACCACTGCCCCCTCGGGTCTACGGGAGCTGATCAGTGCCTCTCTGCTGCCTTCCTCTGCTGGCTAGGGCTGGGGAGGCTCAGCTGAGAAAGGGTTTAAGGGACAGGAAGAATCATAGTGATAATTGTGATCAAAATACCTCCCACTGTGCAGTCCTTATCATGACCCAGCCCCTCCTAAGTGCTTCATCTAGGTTAATGGAAAGGACACAAGACTCCCAAACTCTTTGTTTAAATATGAAAGCTGGCAGAGTCATGGGTTTTGTTTTTACCTCCAGGCGTGTGGGTGAAGAGGGAAGTTCCACTGATGTTCTTTTGACTTAACAAAAAAAGCTTACAAGTAATTCTGCCTTTGAGGAAACAGAGTTGTCTGTTTAAATATTCATATACCATGGCAACAAATTATTAAGCAGGATAACCAGCCAGAATTATAGACCGTTGCAGGGTTAAAGATGACTCTCTAGGATCTGGGAACCATCTCTGAAGTCAGGGGGTCTTAGAAGACTTCCTTGCCAGAAATGACATTGACAAGGGCAGTTTTGCAAGCAGATTTGTATCTGCCCTGCTGTGGCTGCAGAAGCATGGAACATTTTCTTTGTCCTTATCTTGATGAGTTCAGAGGGTCTGAAGTTTTCAAGAGTTCCGCCACTCAGCAAAGAGAGTATGAAAAGCAATCTGAAGAAGCTCAAAACTTATCGTTTGTAACGGAAAAGAGCAGAGTATAAATAGTGAGCTTACGTGGTGTTGCCACCTGCATGTACAGACAACGAGATGGGCATTATCACGATCCCCACCTTGTGTAGGAGGAAACCGAGGCTCAGGGATGTTCACGGCTTGGCCAGGGTCACACAGCAAGGAAGCAAGGGCTGCATTTGTGCAGATGGGGACTGTGGTCTCAGTGGAGTGTGTTGGGCTCCAGAGGCAGGGGCCCAGGCTCTGCTGTGGCCTCCACTGAGCAGCTGTACCCCGTGGCTGCTGTCATAAAAGACCAGAAACACAGTGACTAGAGCAACACACATTTATCATCTTATGGTTCTGGAGGCCAGAAGTCAGAAATGGGTTTCACTGAGCTAAAATCAAAGTGATTCCCTTTCTCTGGAAGAGAAGCCATTCCTATGCCTTTTCCAGTTTCCAGATGCCACCTGCACTCGTTGGCTTGTGGCCCTTCCTCCAACTGCAGAGCCGGGAGTGTGGCATCTTCCAGTCTCTCTCTGACTCTGATCTTCCTTCACTTATGGTGGCTTATTTGATGACCTCGGGGCCTCCAGATAATCCAGGATAATCTCCCCATCTCAAGATCCTGAATTTCATGGCACCTATGAAGTTCCTTTGCCATGTAAGACCATGTATGTATGCTCAGGTTCCAGGGATTAGGGTGGATAATTTTTGGGGTGTGAGGAGGATTATTCTGCCTATCACAGTGGCTTTGGTCAAAGGGTCTGACCTTTGGGATGACAGCCATCCTCTCCATAGGGTGTTTGGTGGGAATGAAAATAAGGTGATTCAGGCTTGTATTCCACAGGGAGTGACTGAGGCCTCTGCCAAAGGACCAGCGTGTGCTGGAGGGTGACCTGGTGAGGGACAAATGACTCCATCAGAACTCATGTTTCTGCCAGGGAGGCAGTGCCCGACGGGATGCCACTTGTGATTGGTCCAGGACTCAGAATCAGACAGATTAGGGTTTCAATCCCAGCTCTGCCTCTTCCTTGCAGCCTGAGTATGGGTGTGATCGGGGAGCAGGGGTGGGCTGGAAGAGAGATAACAAACAGATGCGTTCATGTGACCTCATTTCACATTTACCGCAGCCCTGCCAGGCCAGCTTCTGTTCCTCCCAACACTCCCCCCGGCCATTTTGCAGAGGTGGAAACAACAGCTCAGAGAGATCAGGTGCTTTGTCTGAGATCACACAGCTCCTAAGTGAGGAGTTGGGATTCCCCACGCCCCAGGATTCCCAAGCTGACGCCGCCCACTCCACCTCCAGGGCTGTCTGCCATGTCTGTGCCCTCCTAGGCTGTGGCTTTCTTTTTCTTTCTTTCTTTCTTTCTTTCTTTCTTTCTTTCTTTCTTTCTTTCTTTCTTTCTTAATCTTTTTGGCTGTGGCTTTCTTTCTTTCTTTCTTTCTTTCTTTCTTTCTTTCTTTCTTTCTTTTTTACAAGCTTTATTTTTAATTTTTTAATTTTTAAATTGCATTTTAGGTTTTGTAGTACATGTGAAGACCATGCAAGATTGTTGCATAGGTACACACATGGCAGTGTGATTTGCTGCCTTCCTCCCCATCACCTATATCTGGCATTTC